>JAUZND010007433.1:0-10344 GCA_034780555.1 Coelogynopora nodosa | reverse complement strand
ATATAAATTAACGATAAAATATAATCGAATTTAACAAATTCGACCTATTCTTAAAATCATTAATCAATATTATAACAGTGTCATCAACTTTAGTGTGTCGAATCAAACCGACCCATAGGTTTTATAAAAATACAAAAAATAGGTGAACGTGAGGGTGAACGAAAGGGAGTAGGGGCGGGAAAGGAAAGAGGGTCTAAATTTAAGTTAAAAGACGGGGTTCAAATTGGAATCATCAGGTAAAAAAATTGCTGGGAAGGTAAACACCGTTTAATGTATTTATCGGCATTGATTTTTCGTTGATGTTAGATGTGTTATTAAACGGAAACTTCTCCCCATTTTAATCATACTTTCCTTTGACCGATTTAGCTGAAAATACTTTGTCTCTCAATTAAAATATATGTAAGTTTTAAAATAAATTTTAAAAGTCATTATCGATTTTATTACCATCTATTTAAAATTAACTTATGAATATTTTCATATTAAAAACGAGCTACATAAGTTTACGATGAAAAAATTTAAAAATAGTTATAATATTGTTCTTCAAATATAAATGTATAGGAAGAATTTTTAATTTGTAAAAACATTGAAATATTTGTGATTGTGATCGATCCACAAAAGAAAATAAAAATTCTATCATTATTATGCGATTTTTATACAAAAGTAACTGCTAACTACAATATTTTTTAATGTGAATTTAATTGGTGTGGATATTGACCATTATTTTAAAACGAACTATGAAATGGATTTGGTTATCAAAGTTTAATTGATATTCTAGTGTATGTATATAGCCCAGTGTTTCAAAATGAATTAAATCAATAATATATATTAAAAAAAATTATTAATATAATTCAATTATTCATTATTATATAACACATTCATTCGTTATATATAGTAAGTGTAAAACGCAATGAGATGTACGCTGCACTATATTTAGTATTAGTTACTGCTGAAGAGCGAAGCTAATATTCTATGACAACATTTTGTTCTGACTGAGAAGTTTAATCAATGAACAGTTCACCTTGACAATAAACTATTATTTAGAACTAATCATACTGAACAGCACTGCTTTATGCATGCAGGGTAACTATGGCTGTTTTTGAGCGTACAACTTTGACCTAGTTGGTGAATACATTCCAATAAATTTACTAACGATAGTATACATACTCTTGTGACTTTAGAATGTTTTGTTTATTCGTGTTAAGTGTATATCACGTCTAATTTTCACGTTTCTATTAATTTGTTGTCTTTTTCCTTTCAGGGTGGGATGAAGCTGCAGATTGGGAGGGTATGACTGAGTGGACGGGCACTCCTCTAGTGGTCACCAATTCGTCTGTCCAGTGGCAAGATCAATCGTCAGAACCTGCTGTTATCACGCAAGACATCTCTGTAGACAATCAACCGTCACAACCTACTCCAATCGATGTTGCAAGCAAACAGTATGTGAGATTTATTAATTTTACATGAGTACTTCTGTAATATATTTAAATGTTTATATTTTTATTGAAGGTTTAAGATCTAAACTTTACATATTTATACCGCATGAAAATATTATAGTCACATTCAAAATAATACTTTATTGAGTATAATTACCTGTGAAACTTTTCAATATTAATAGAAGTTCAAACTAAATTACAGTCACAATAATAGTAGTTTCATCACATGTATTATTAAACAGACATATTATGGCTTTCGCAAGCAGTTTTCTATTTTTATAAATATGTATCGAAAATTGATTTTGGGTGTCATTCCACTGTTCATTGAACAACTTGATGATAGTAATCAATATAATTGTTGCAAACTGTTAAGGATAACGCAGGGGTCGGAGTCATACTTTTTCATAATTTTTATAAAATTGTCACACTTATTTTGCCAACATTTTTTTATTTTGTATTACAAAGTTTTCATATAAATGCTAATATTTTTGGTCGCTATGCCCGCAATTTAATTAGTATTCCAGTGATTGTCTGCAGTTAGGAAAATGTTGGGTGTGAGGATATTATGTGAGCCAGATGTATTGTATCTATTTCTGAGTAAAAAACACTTGTGTCTTTGAATTGTCCTTCTACGAGTAAAAAGATGAAAATGAAATAACGAATAAAAGAATATTATTCATTTGAATAGAGTTAAACTGTTTATTTATTAAAGGGGTAAAATTTCCCTTAATTATATTTAAATTCAAATATCAGATTTTGCCAATTAATTTTACTAGAACGTTTCTCAAACTGTCCTTATATAGGTTATTTTGCTCTTGCTAATTTTGTCAGTTAGTTAATTGCAGCTTCAAATATAATGTAAATTTATTGATGGGTAAATTATTAATTTTGAGTGTATACATTTTATTCTAATAACCGAAAATTTACAATATATCAGAAGCAACAATAAACTAATTTATCTTGCCATGTATTTTAGGCATATATTTCAATTCAGTACAATACCTGTGGTATCCTTTTCATTTAGCTGGTGGAAAGAAAGGGATTGTGATGGAAATCTTTTCAAAGCATGGTTGAAGCCAGTTCTTGGAAAGCCATCCAGTGCTCATTGTTATTAGTCTCGAAGACATTTCGCAGCAGTTATCTAATTTCAGCTGTGCGCTAGTTGTGAGCGACTGTTTTTGACCAGCGGTATCATTTACTATCAACAAAAAACCACTCCACGGGGCGGTATGTACATTTTAGTTCACTTCAGAACATCCACCGGAAAAAGTAATAGGCTGCCGAGGTTTCAATCAGGTAAAAGCTCTTGCATAAATTCCTTGTTTCAAGTTATTTAGACTTCAGGTTTATCATATTCTGTTAAACTTGTTGAACTCAAAGATGAAAACTGGACAATGTCCCATAGTGATAATGTCAAAAAAGCAGTCAGTGTATTTTTCTACAGAAGTTGCTTGGGTCTAAGGGAACTCTTTATAGCAATGTTTCCAGACATAAAAAATTGAAACATTGAAAAAAATTGAAATTAAGCGACAGAAAATATTCATGTTTAATTCCCATGGCATTGGGACCAGTGCAGTTAGTGAAAGAATTTGAAACTTGTTATACTTTAGAATTTGAAGAAAGTACACCTGCTAGTGTCGAAAAACAACATGACATTTATATACGTTTTTGCAGTGTTACTACTAGTTGTATATTGTTTAAGTTTAACTTTTTTTGTGGACATTGTACTGCGTATAATCTACAGCAGTTATTTTAAGAGTCTCTATTAGTACTGATCTTATCCTATTAGAAAGACTTATTCATGTTTCAGCATGAGGAACAACCCGTGGGTTCATTAATATAAGGGCATATAATTTGCGCACAGTCCATAATTCATTTGGTGCCACTATGGAATCGATATCAGAATAAGCAAGAAGAGATAGATATTTCAGTATAGTCAATATATTAGATTATGTTCTACTCGAGACCAAACGAGGTTCATTATTTCCGTTGCTGTTGACTTTAAATCATTTATGACAATTTCCCCTTGGTTAACAGTTTGTACTTTTCAGTAGTTGATCTTTTCAAAGCATTTCTGCAACGATTTATCAAAAAATAAACAGTTCATAATCTTTTAGGTACATAGTTTCTTGAAATTAACTTCGATGATGGTACACAGTCAATGGTTAAAATTTGGTTAAATCAAGTAAACGTGACCGATTCCATTTTAGTATAGACGTAGCTGGATTTGAAGTTTGGCGCTGAAATTTGTCCAGTCGCTTGCCGCTGAAAAATATAATTGTAGTTGCACTTGTTATTATATGTATGGAAAATAGAAATTTGGTGCAAAAATTTGTCATACTTTTTTGCTAATTAACGCTGCGACATTTGATACCGTGTTACATAACACTTTTATTCATAGGGCTTAATGTTTTCTTTTTGAGATTTAAACGTTTATTTCCTCCCTCTAGGTGTGCAACAACTGCATCCTCCAACCAGGGAACAAGCACTGAAGATTTAAAGAGAGCGGAACTCTCTATTGAGGATAGGCGTCTCAAAGCAAGAAATGCCATCTTCATTCCACGTGATAAATCGTGCAGTAGGCCGCCCGCCTCATGTTCGCGTATTCCTGAGGGTCCAGTACAATTGGCCCCCTTCTTGAATTGTGTAGAATCTCATCCTGTCTTCAACTTTGGCGACAATCCACCTCCCCAGGAAGAAAAGACAGAAGAGATTGTGGAAAATCAAGTCCTTCAACAAGATGTTATAAAAGAAACGATTCCAGCAGAACCTGAAGTGTTCCAACGACAAGAAGAGCTACGCCCGGATGCAACAACATACAACGATAATCCACAATCGTTCACAGTTAATGCCCCTGAATTTCAGCCAGCAGAGCCCAGTAGTGATACCTCCTTTCCTCAAGCCAACTCGTTCACCTCGCCCAGTTATTCTCCCGTCCAAGATACCAGCAGTCTTAGCGACAAAGTGTCCCACATGACTCTGTCTACTTCTCAGGACCCAGCTATCGAGACTCACTCCACCATGTCGTCACTACAGCCAGAAAGTCAAAGTATTTTGCAGGCATCCTCAGCTAAGACGGAATGTGCGGCACCACCTGGCATGCCGCAAATAGTACCCGCTGCGAACTACACTCATAATTTCCTGTTTCCGCAAGCGCCGGTGGATTTGGAGCAGTATCAGCAACAACAGCGCTACATGTATGATCTACAGCAACATCAGTCGGAGAGTAGTAATACTGGAGTAACTAATGGAGTGGGATCTAATCGTTCTACAGGAGGCATGTCGACTAGTGGCAAGCAGCAAACTGGTGGTGTTGACAATCAGTGGAATGCTAACACTATCCAACAGCACCAGCTTCTTTATTTTAACTATATCGCGGCAATGACCCAATCACAGTACAATCCATATATGATGCCGGTGAGTTAGTTTTATGATTAAATTATTTTAATATTGTCAGTTTTTTGATTAGTGTCACGCAGTTTAATTGTCAAAGCTTTGTTGATAATGTTATCGTTAACGTGAGCCTTTTGGAGAGAATTTCACGGAAGCCACTTTATTACTTGGGCGTTTAATCATAAATTTGTTTTGCTTAATTAGACGTAATAACAGTAGTTCTGATTAGCAATAAATTATGCCTGCGCAAACCGGATTTAGATGATTTTTTTTACAAAACTGTTAGTTACAACTTTATACGTTTACATCCTTTCCACTTGCTTGTCATGTTACTCTTAGATTTGAAAGACGTATTTGTTTTTTTCTAGAACATGTTCCATCAGAATACACCAAATGTCACTCAGTCTCAATCAACATCTGTTAATTCAGTAAATCCTCAGCAACAGTTTGGAGCTAATGTTGGCATGAAAGGAATGGCCGGTCCCTATCAAAGCTACATTGGACAGGGGTCTCAAGGTTTTGATGATCTTATGGACTCGAAGTATACTTCGAATTCTGGAAAATCAGGTAATTCATTTTGATTTCTTCTTATTTATTGGGGTGTAATGCACCGTTCATACTATGCATAAATACAAAAAACTTTTCTTTTTGAGATATCTATTGGTATCCGATTTGATGTGCTTTCACATGTCTAGTATGAATATTTTAAACATTTTAAAATAAGTTACTGTTATGCAGACCTACTTACCGTCCCGCTTTTGGTATACCAGTCCTGCTTTTTGAAGGCTGTCCCGCTTTATTATTGCATAACTCATATTGTGTAATTTATTAACATTTCAAAATTAATTCCCTTATTTATTTTATAACCTATTATTGTAATCGTTATGTATTATTGCATAAATGTTTTATTACTACATGTATTTAAAATTGCATAAATGTTATTTGTAGTTTGTACATTGTTATCGTATGAAATATCGTAGATATTTTATTAATAATTTAAAATCATCAGTACTCTACTATATTTAGTGAAACGTTTTGTGTATGTTCTTATTTTTCATGAGCTTCGTATTATGGGATTTTCATGTAAATATAATTTTGTTAGCTTCCTTTAAAAATTAATGTTTTCGACACAAAAAACATAAATTTCCCCACCATAAAATGTCACCCTTTTATTACTCTTAAAGGTTGGCAAGTCTGATTTTGGCATATATATAAATATATGTCAAGAGCTACTAGTAACCGCATTAACATTTTGAATGTTTGTCGGAAATAAAAATTAACAGCTAGTTGCTTAACTATTTTTTAAAATCAATTCTGTTGATGGTCAGGTCACTAGGTTAATTGTACTCTCCCACGGTTAAATTTGGTGGTTAAAGTGTTGGCGATTACCAGAAACAGCTGTTACGATTTTGAATTAATTTTTTAATGAATATTTTAGTTGGACTTATTAACGGAACTTCCTATCATATTTGAAAAGTTAGGTTATGTTGATTAGTGAAATCTATGTTCAAGTACTCAGTCATCCAATTGTCTTTTGATAACTGGGTTACAGCTAAGATAACTGAACCCGTCCAATGTTTATACTGTATCTCATATTCGAGTTTGCAACTAAATTTAAGCAGCAAACTTGAATAATTACTCGAAAACGTCAATTTGTTAAGAAAATAAGAAAAATCAATATTTTCGTATTTTATTTATATTTTAGGGGCTCAATTTTGTCTATCAGCTTCTCTAACAGTCAAACAGTCTCTAGATACGTGGGTGTTTTGTGTGAATTTATAGTGGAATTCTGAATGTTTAATAATATAGTATAGATTTTAGGAAGATTACCTGTTATCCTAATTTTGTCACCTGAGAGTTTTTTAATTCGGGTTCACCAATAAGATGTAGATTATAAATAATGTAGAAGTGTCTTTGTACTCAGTTGGAAAACAATATCACATATATTATACCATGCATTTGTTGTTTCTTAAGTTAAATTAATAAAATTTCAAATTCGGCTGGTTCAGGTCATATCTGAAAAACTCTGATTTGGGGTGTGGAAGGGAATCATCTATCCTTTCATTTCTTCATCTTTTTATACTGTCATTTTTTGTTTCTTGATTTGGAGTGGTCACTTCACGGTATACGTATGGATCCACACAACATTTTGATCTCGAGTCTAGAGCCCTCAACCCCGGGGATTTTTGCACTTCGAATAGTGGAAACCCTAATTTATTATTATAATAAGTACCTTGTTGCTTCGATAATGCGACTTGTTATTCCTCTTTGTTTTAGTATTCCTCTTCACTTATTTTAGTATAATTGTGGATAAAAGTTGATTTTGTTTAACGGTATGATATCCACTCCAGTAATATATTCACTTTATAAGATTGATATATATTGTACTGTGTCCTAACTAAACACTGTGTTTGATA
Organism: Coelogynopora nodosa; assembly: GCA_034780555.1. NCBI lineage: Eukaryota > Metazoa > Platyhelminthes > Proseriata > Coelogynoporidae > Coelogynopora > Coelogynopora nodosa. The sequence goes on along the minus strand of JAUZND010007433.1, from coordinate 3,101 downwards.
TCCTACTGTAAATAGATCATTAATACAAAAGACGGTCGGTGGGTTTTTTATGATAAAATTATAATATTGTCCTAAACTCATTATTATTGAATTAATTTTCTTGACATACTACATGGTGATGCAGAAAAAACGTTATATTTTATCTTTAATCTATGGATATTTTTAAGATAGGCAGACACCGGTTTTAATACAAAGCCATCGATTATTGATAAATTTTAGTACAGTCATCACGCGTGTTTATAATAAGATAGGTAGCGCCATGCTATGCATAGAAATTATAATTTTTACAATTCATGTTTAAAAGGCAGTATACACATGGATCGTAAAGCGAAGGTTGTGGCCTGGGCAGTTGTTACTTATGACAACGTTCGGGAGGCTAGGCGGCAGTATTCTAATGCGTTTGGGGAAGAAGCTCCTCCTAAGCCAAAAACACATCGATGGGTTGCTCGATATCTTGAATATGGAGATATTAATAAGCGAAAGCCTGGGAGTGGGTGACCTGTTACTGCGAGTGGTGACAATACATTCCAAGCAGTCAATGAGCAAGTTTAACAGGAACCGACAGTATTTACACGTCAGCTTGCCTTAGAAGTCGGTGTACACCAATCTAGCATAGTTAGAGGCTTTAAAAAACACAAGTTTCATGCATACAAGGCCACCAAAGTTCAAGAGCTCTCAGATGATGATAATGACAGAAGAATGGAATTCTGCCAGTGGGTGATTTAAATTGACAATCAACTGCATGATGAAGAGTTTCATAGATCAATAATATGTTCAGATGAAGCCGTGTTTCACGTTAATGGTTGGGTAAATCTTCACAATCTTCATTTCTGGGCACCAGTGAACCCTCACATGCAAATTGAGAAGCCTCAAAATCGACAATCGGTAACCATATGGTGTATGCTTGGTCCCACTGGCGTAATAGCCTTTGATACTCGTTTTGAAACAATGTATTCAGAAAGATATTGCGGCTCTCTTGGATGAGCATTTACCAAACCGATGGATTAGAAGGAGAGGTCCAACCAAATGTCCCCTAAGGTCACCCGACCTATCCATTAATGACTTTTTCCTACGGGGAGCACTACGAGATAAAGTACACAAAGAAACTTCTAGAACCGTCCAACAACTAGTAAGAAGAATCGAAGAAGAAATTAACCCTTCCCAAGAACAATGTTCGTTAATTCTTATAGGTCCTTCCTTGAACGATGCCATTAATGCATCAGATTGGAAGGTGGCCAAGTCGAATGTTAGACTTTAGTGTACAAGTGAGTACCATTCCTCGATGTTTTGTAAATATTTTAATTCACATTATCAAAAATATAACGTTTTTTCTGCATCACCCTGTATATCTTTATTATAATCTAGTTTTAAAAAACTAATGGATCCTTGATTTGAATTTCGTAACTGAATCATTTCTCCAACAAAGCGAAATTTGTTTCATAGTTGAAATCCCTGTGAATGACTTTTATTGTATCATATTTCAGAAATTTATATTATATAAAATGTTAAGTTGGTAAATTTTCCTTTTAAATTGTTACAATGTTACATAAATGTCATATTTAACTCTTCAAAATTATTTAGTTCTGTTCTTTTTCGATAGCAGACCACAAGAGCACTGATTTTTGTTTTCTAGGTAGCCAATCTCCAAACAATATTTTTTTAATTAATGTTTGAAGTTAGTAATCTTTTTTGCCAATAATCTCAGTTAATATTTTTTACACTAATCGCAGTGTACCCTGATATGAAAGCTTCTGGCTCTGCATTTGGTGGCAACAATGCGGGTACAGAACAACCGAAGAACACAACCAGCAACTCCACAGGATCCGTTTCCACTAACAATCATGTTGCGAATGGCGGCAATCACTATCAGCAACAGCAGCACCAACTTGGTTACTCCCAGGGTATGTTTAACAACTATACAATGATGCCCGGTGGAGGTGCTACACCGCATCACTTTATTCATCCTGGCCTTCCCATGTCCGCTCCAATTGCAGCTCATTCACACCAGGTTAATAAATAGTGTATTTTGTACTTTGTAGCGTTTTAAAAAATAATTGATTATTAATACAACAGGTCTGTCATTTCTTAAAATAAACATTTTTAAAAATACAAAAAATTAGCGTTGTAATTTTATTTTGAATATCGGTATTATATAATAGTGCTATACTATTGTATGTTTCCATATATAATTTAGTTGGTTGTTGCGCGGGAGACTTGCTTTAAATTATATAGCAAGTCAAATTATAAAAAGCAGAACTGAAAACTCAGCAAATTTATGAAAAATAATTAAGCATCCTTGTCATTAAGTGAGAAATGAGGCCTACTCACTTATTTAGTGACAATATGCTGAGAATATTTCAACTTTTATAACGGTTCCATCAAATTTGCAACTTTCTGCAATATTTTGCCAACTGCATATCAATATTTTTGTCAGTAATGTTGCTTAGTTGTTGTATTGCGAGACATTTTTCGTGGCCTTGGTTCACATTTCAGGGTGTCCACCCTTTCGTAAATTATACGCGAATATTGCCTGCTTAATAACGTGAACATCCTGACCTTTTTATTGAGAGGTGCTTGATGCTGTTAGTAATTTAGTGTTATGTAAATAATGTCATCTCCGTCAAAGAAACTACAACAAAGCCAATTTTTATACAACTTTGTAAAAAGTTGCTTAACATGTTCAGGGCAATAACAGGCCTAAAACAATAGTTTTTGGTAGTACCTAGTTATCTATTTAATTAGAAAATAGCTAATATTTTAATATATAATAGAAATTGTTACAAATAGATGTCCAATATAAAATCTTTATAATTTTTTTATATAACGTGTTAGTGTTTAATAAATTTTATGCATTCATGTTTAATTTTATTTTGGGTGTATTAAAATTTGATAAACAAAAGCAGACCTGTTTCTATTCCGCGTTGAGGTCCCATTATTCCGAATTGTTTTAATCTTGTAAAAATTGCAGCGATGGTCCAGCGTGTCAAAATGTGACAAAATGTGTCATTTAGAAGTTGGTAGGATAAATGTGTCAAAATCGAATTTTATGTGACAAAATCATATTTTATGTGTCAAAATCGAATTTTTACACAACATTATAT
>JAUZND010007432.1:0-10344 GCA_034780555.1 Coelogynopora nodosa | reverse complement strand
TACAATACTGTTATATGTTATATAGTACTGTTATAATGTTAGAATACTACCTTATCTTTTTCTTCATTATTGGACTTTTATTTTTTAAAACCCCTCTTAAGCGGCCACCCCGTTTTAAACGGCCAGAATATTTTTGTCCCTTGATGTTGGCCGTATACGGGGTTTCACTATTGTAATATTTACAATGCAGAAAAAGAAACCACAATATTACAAAATAAAATGTTATATATTATGTATTAGACTCGAGATTTTGGTATGTACAATACAATATCATATAATATGTATGTTTTTTTAATTTTAGTTTCAAATTACATTTATATGTATTTATTGATTTTTACTTATTGTGTTTAAATTTATATCGATGTTAAATAAGTGTGGATATTGTTTTGAATAAACTCTCTTTATTCAAAATGTTATTCGCTGTTTCCCATATTCACATTCATATCCACATCCACAATGCATACACTCTAGATAAAGTTTGAGGCTGTATTACGTAGATGCCGATTATAATAAACAAATACAAATCAGCTTACGACTTGTAACAAAAGTTGTACTTGACCAACCACTCCAAATGCTTTTTACTTGATAAGTGTCCAAATATGACCTGATTGTCTGCAATCGGAATCTGTAATGACGGTTGGTGGTCAGCTTTTCTAGAGAAACTTCTAAGGAGAGAAGAATGTTAATATGAACATAATAATAGTTTTACGTAGTAGTTTTAATATTAATATATTTAAGCGAAGTAGATAATCCATTTATTAAAATTATATTAATATATAAATCGGTGTAAATGACTTTTTCTAACGTCTTATTAACATATTATATTACTATTAATTATTACTATTATATTATTATTGTATGTTTATCAATATACATAGGACCCTTTTTGGACATTATTTTAAAGGTAGGAAATATCAGTGCATAGCAATAGCTAACAGTATCAATAGCAATAGCTAACATGTATCAAACGCAGCGTTTCTCATCCATGTGTATTGAAGTCATGCACATTATCAATTAGATCAAGCGAAGTTTAGTAATTTTAAAATACTGCCGATATATATATATATATTTACGAAAACAAAAAAGGTTTTACTATTTGAAGTAGAAAAAATTTGTGAATAAATAATTAGTTTATAAATTATACATATGTCGTTATATACAAATAGCATACATTGAACAACATAAATACATAGTAAAAAATGCATTGAAATATAATGGAGAATGATACTTTTAATTGTTTATAGATTGCAAAAGTCTAGATATATATATATATGTGTGATTTCGTGTGGGTAGTATGTGACCATGTATGTAGTTTAACTGTGTAACGCTTCTTTCTGGTGCAATTTTCTATTTATAATTATATATATTTATGCTAGCCAAACACTCCGAATGTGGTCTGAATAGGGATTCACTTGTTGATTACTGTGTCTCAAAAAATTATCTTAGTATGTATGGGTCATATAGTGCAATCTTTTGCCATTTAATTAAATATATATATAAAATTGAGTTTAAAATTATTGAATAGTAATATTCTGCTTTATTTGTATGACTCATCATATGGGTTACATAATATAAAAGATATACAAGGATAACACTATAAGTAGTCAAATAAAGGTTGATAAAAGCGGATGACACTATGTTAAAAATAATATTTCTAATACTTTTTTTGAAAATAAGAAACTCTTTTAACCAAATGTTGAGAATGAAGTATCTACTTGAACAAAACAATGTGTTTACATTTCAAAACCATTATGTACTGACTGGACTTGTTAGTCTTCATTTATTTTACAAAATAATGCAAATATGTATTACATCACACAATAGTTTTGAGTCGACACAATGAAACTTACTTGACGTATTAGCTGTCCAGTAGCGATCGAAATATTTCACCTTATCAAAGTTGACAATATTGCCCTGGACCCGATAGCTTATCGGACACTGTGACTTGTTTGTATGGGTCGGTTTCCAGGCGATGTTTAACATAAAACATGTCGTGGTAGCAACAAATGAAGACACTTTAATTGGCGGAGGAGCTGGAACCAAATAAATTATAAATAATGCACAATATTGTACAAACATAATGCAATACATTAAATGAAATTAAACATAGAGCTACCAATTGAAAATAAAAGGTGATTGTTACTTTTATTCTTTACAAGCTGCAAACATTGAAGCCAAACATTTTGTTAGTGGCTAGTATATATTTCAAATCCTATTATTGTGAATGTTATAAAATATACATATATGCTGAAATTCCGGCAGTAAAGATGACTTTATATACTTACCTCAAACTCTCAGATATATTGTTTTGCATTCTTAATTAGCCATATTTTATATCATATTTTATATCCGAGAGTGTGGAGTTCTTAGTCTTAAAAAATAAATGCATCCAATTTGGCCGCCAAGACGTTTTTACATACTTTACTTTAGTAATAATTCAATCATATGAATAGAACATATTTAGTTATAACGAAAATATGTCCAATACAAACAAAGTCACTTAACATGAAATGCAAGTTTAGAAAATAATTAAACATGTTTTGGTAACAGGTCATATTATGCTTATTTATTGACAGAGGCATATTGCATATTCATTTTGGCATATTAAATATATTAGTTTAAAAAAGAATGCAGCAAATTTTCGTTATACAATATAACTTTGAACAATAAACAATAAAAAACAAAGCACATTATGACAGTTTAAACTGCAATTTAAAAATAATTTATCGTCATTACTATGACCAACAATCCAACCTTTGTAATAACCATTTAAAATATAAATTTACACTTAATTTAACATTTGCATTATTCAAGCTTGAAGCAATATTTAAAGCGGTCAAATTACTACGCACGATTATACAAAATGATATGATGAAACACTGTTTAAGTATTTGTTTAATGTGCTGTTTATATATTTATTATCATTATTTTAAAGATATTCTCAATACAATATTTGCAAAGTTGCAAAGATTTAATTAACATGTGTGTCTAGATCCCTTCTATAACAATATAATTTACTTCTACTATGTATTTGTAGTTACTGAACGTTGTTATCAGAATATTATGCAATACTATGTATTTGTAGTTACTGAACGTTGTTATCAGAATATTATGAAATACTATGTATTTGTAGTTACTGAACGTTGTTATCAGAATATTATGAAATACTATGTATTTGTAGTTAATGAACGATGTTATCAACATATTATGCAATACTATGTATTTGTAGTTAATGAACGTTGTTATCAGCTGCATATTATGCAATACTATGTATTTGTAGTTGATGAACGATGTTATCAGATGCATATTATGCAATACTATGTATTTGTAGTTACTAAACGATGTTATCAGCTGCATATTATGCAATACTATGTATTTGTAGTTAATGAACGATGTTATCAGCTGCATAATATGCATTACTATGTATTTGTAGTTAATGAACGATGTTATCAGCTGCATATTATGCAATACTATGTATCTGTAGTTAATGAACGTTGTTATCAGCTGCATATTATGCAATACTATGTATTTGTAGTTAATGAACGATGTTATCAGCTGCATAATATGCAATACTATGTATTTGTAGTTAATGAACGATGTTATCAGCTGCATATTATGCAATACTATGTATTTGTAGTTAATGAACGATGTTATCAGCATATTATGTAATATAAAATTGATAATAAACTTACGATTTCCAGCAAAAGCAAGATTTGACCAACCACTCCAAACGCCTATTGCTTGTTTATTGTCTATGTATGAAGCGATGGTTCTAATTCGGAACCTGTGCTGATAGTTGCCGGTTAGGTTTCTCATAATAACATCTAAAAGAATAACCACATTTGGTTAAAGGCAGTCTACTTAGAATCAATATGTCAATTATAATTAATTTATGTATTAAAATATTTTTTATAATTACGATATTAATCAATAACATTTAGAGTACATTTTTTAGGGCGCTTTATTTTTAAATGTAATGCATATCAGTTCGCAATGATTGATAACATGCAGATCATTGTTATTGCATATCAGATAATGCAAAATCAGTTAATGCACATCGTACATTTCAGACATCCTTTGCAGATAAACTAGTTATGGTTAATTACAAAAAGTTTGATTCTGTCAATTATATAGTGTTGTTATTGGTTTGTATTAGGTTGTAATGGTTTAATATTATTATTGTTTACTGTACATTTTGAAAGGCATCATATTTTGAACATGAAAGATTGCGCATCGTGATTGCATAACATATTATACCGTTGTGTCATCGTAGCGCATTTATTTTTTTAGCGCGGTATTATTCGTCAAACCGATTGTTTGACCATTGGTGGATTTTGCGCATAAAGAAACCATGTAACGAGAAACGATATAATGCTTTGAAGAACGAGCCACCATCATTTTTTGTTAGAAATTTGTGGTCGATAAGAACTACAGAGTTGCTGCTATTGATCAAAATAACCCATATCAATATTGCATGGATAAAATTGATAGATAACGTGCAATATTTAAGCTTCAATATATGTTGTTTTTTTTCACGCGAGAGAGTGTCTGTCAGAAAAATGATGTTCATGATTACTATATTGGCAGTTTTCACACAATAATAATCATTTAAGGACGAAAAAGTAGCCATCACTGATGCATTGCAATTTACGCCTTAGATGTTATTTTAGATATTTGGACGACATCATTCGATGAATAACACTGCTGAAGATGCTTATACATAATTAATATAAAGGATATAAATAAAGATACATATTTAATATTGTTTTATATTTTGTATATTGACAATAAGTTACATAATGGTGATGATGAAATATATACATATGTCTAGCATAAATTTAGTATCTTAATATAGACTATAATATTAAATGCGTTCATAATTAAATATAAGTGTTATGCTTAATTATTTAAAAAATCGTTCTGGTTGAATGTGTTAATATTAAAAACATAATTTCGGCAATACTAAATTGAATAAATGGCTATACAGTATATACCATAGTTGTCGATACATTTAATATTTACTATCGTACAAATAAATGTGTCATTTGGTAGGATGCTTTTTCTTGGAAAAGTAAAAGCTTTGGTAAATTGATAATTGTTAAAAATATTATATTTAAATCAATATTTAAATATATTTAATATTTAAATTATATTGTTTTACTATATGCAGTATAATTATATATACGAAATGTACTGTTAAATTAATAATTGTAATTAATTGATATTTTATTTCACTGTTTAATAGCAAGTGTTTTAAACAATATATATACATTTATAAAAAAATTAAGTTTGATTTGAGTTGTTATAAATCTCACTTACTAGTCATAGAAGATGTCCGATTGCGTCCAAAATGACTCACATTCTTACAGTCTACATAATTGGACTGTATTACATAACTAATATCACATGACGACATTTGTTGATCGACCGGTTTCCAGGTGACGCGTATTATTGTTGCGACAATCGTGGTAGCAACAATTGATGACGCTTCAATATACGGAAGATCTGGCGCTAATTGATATATGAAAGATAACCAATAAGGACATTCATTGGGAAACAATCTAAGAACATAAAATATCGATCGGTCAGTTCAAAATTTACTAATTTTGTCATAACAATTTATCATTTGAACAGGGTGATTGTATGCTAGTTATAAATATAAATATAATATAAAATAATAATAAAAATAAATAAAAAAATATATATATATTATAAATCGGGATACATTGGTTACATTTGTTATTATAATGATAAACATTTCAGAAATAATTTTAAAAAGAATGTATAACATGTGTATACATCCTAATAACAGATAAAATAAACGTGTCAATAATTTTCTTCAAATGCGTAAAATTCGTAAATGTGTTATCATGACGTCAATTAAAATATGTTAATATATTTTCATTATAAATACAGTAGTATATAATGACTGATATGTTCAAAATGTGACAAATTTGGTCATTAACAATTGTTTATTTTCCCCAAATAAGCAAAAGTCATATTTACATATATATATATATTAAATTTCGGTTGAAAATACAGTTGCTATTTTTATTTAATTAATAAAATACACATATAATATACACCGTATTACATACATAATGGATTAATCCGTTTAAAATATATGTGCTAAAATAATATGTCATTTAAAATAATATGTACCACGTCATAGTTGTAAATAATTATTAGAAATAAATACGTTTTTCATATCTTCGTTTAACAAAAAAGTGTCTGGTGCAAAGGGCAATTTGTATAAATGATGCCACTATATCATGTTTTCATTAGTCACATGCCCACATATCTGTATTATTATCTTTCCTGGTATAAATGAAAACTTACTATTCTTAAATGTGATTGGATTTGACCAGCTACTCCATCCGCCCGTTGATAGAGAATTGCCGCCGCTTGAAGCGAAAGATTTAACGCGGAATCTGTACTCCCGATTGATGGTGAGATTTCTGAGAGCAATATCTAGAAAGGTTATATTGATATCAATATTTGTACGAATAAGTATATAGTAAGTAGTATATACAAATTTTATCTCACATATTCATTTATAATATAACCTAAACATAAACATTATTTTTCAATTACACCGATGGATATGTACCGACATTCCGATAGTAATGTGATTGGTCTGAAAAATAGCTACACAAGTATATGTTTTCAAAAATGGCTGAAGAGTCCAAGAAGTATAATGTCTCATAGTGTGTTATAATATATTCAACTAACAGTCCTTGAATCCCTTGATGTTTAATGGTATAATTACATTATAAAGTCAAGAAAACGCCAAAAATGGTCTATAAATGACCGCTATAATATAGATGTTTATGAAAAGGATACATATATATATATATATACCAAACAGAAATACATACATATTACATTGTAAACATTACATATCAATTATATATATATATATTGAGAGTAGTGTCAGTTATCTTTTGCAGAGAAGTAAGGTGCGTTCGGTGGAAGTTTGATCTTCTAAGTGTTACAGACCACATTATTAGGAGTACTTTTTAAGAACGAATTATTCGATCTGATTGTAAGGTACAGTCACTGATTTTCCGCTTATATAAATGTGTTATATATTATTAGATCTATATATATATATAGGTATATTATTCGTATGTTATCAAACGCACATAATTATCAATGTTTTCAATAAAGTATGTTGTGTTTGTAATATTATTCATTCACATTTTTACGCTGGTTCAATTAAAAAACCACCGTTTTTAAATCAAAACAGAGTTATAATAGCGAATAACGCTTCATAATTAGACACATTATTGAATAAGTGAATAATACCTGATCTCAAAAACAACATATAGAGCACAGAGAAAAAAAAGCAAACAGAGCCTATTGATATTAAAAGTAACATAAAGATTTACTATGCAGACGACAATGACGGTTCGGTCGACTCTGAAATATACCTTCAATCGATAATACATGTTTTCGACGATACATAACGATAACTGGTCTTCAAACTCAATAATTACAAAACCAAAAACTAGCTTAGACAAAATATGCACTCTAGACAAAATAGTTGAAGCTTCTTCCGTGTAGAATAGAATATAAATACTGGAAAATATGTATAATTTTCACTAACTGGGATGCCACCTCTGCGTTATAGCCGATATTGATCATGAGATACATCACCCCATTAAGTTTGATAGTGTTTAGTTTAACCGTGTTAGAATTAGAATGTTTGACGACATTACATTTGAGTGAAAACAATGTTAAGTGTTTACAAAGTTCTCATTTATTCGATATATTCTCTAGGGACCTGAACTTTGTTCAATGTACATGAGACACATTACAACTGTGCAAAGAAACTGTCAATGTTGCTTTATTATGTTAAGCTGCTTAACATCATTTGGGAAGACAGAAGTACGCACATAATCATATCATTTTTGAAGATGCATAAAACTATAAGCATTAAAGCAATATTGTATCATCCATTATCATATGTGCTGGATGGCGGATCCGACCTCCGTCATCCCAAACAGATTGTTATTCTCAAAACTGAATAGTGTCAAGATTTTTGTCAGGAAGACAAATGAATAGGTTCAAAGGTACCCTAAAGTCTCGCCTAAATAAGTGTTACATTAACATCACATCAACTGGAGAAACATTGATCCAGAACACACTTCGATGTAGGAAGGCTGCGTGAAAAGTGTCAAGACGCGCTGAAACCTTTCGCCACAAAACAGTAAAGGATAAATGTTAGATTAGATTTTGAAAATATCCGCTTTAGCCTTCCTTTTTCAGAATTTCAGAATCAGCTTACACTGCCATCTTCTGACCCACATGACATAATTTTTGGAATTATTATTATATGCGTTTGCAAAAAGTGATCGACCTTCATTATAGTATACCATGTTTACATTATTATTTGTTAATTTATAGTTTAGCAATACATGTAAATGTTTTGCATCAAGTCTTAACTTACTCGACTCAGACGTTGTCCAGAAGCGATCAGAATGGTTATTATTGTCAGCGTGCACAATATTGCCCTGGACACGATAACTCGTTATTGGACACTGTGATATCGATTTATCGATCGGTTTCCATACGAGGTTGTAGATGAAACATGTTATGTTATCAGCAATTATTGATGTGGCATTTACTGTTGAGAGAGTACGAACATAAAACATAACAAAAAGAAAAATAAATATTCAAATATAGCCTTTAGATATTGACATAAATACTATCATTTCTGTTGACAAGTTGTATTTTTTAAGGTTATTGAACTAAACTTTTTTCATAACAAATTTTAACATAATTAGTTATTTTAAAATATATTTCGAGAGAAAAAACAACTGTAATCATTTTTTTATTTTTTTTATTTTAGGCTTTATAATATCAAAAACAACAGGGAGGTGGAATTCTGTCCAGATAAATGCTTAAAAATTCCGGAAAGCATGTTATTATGGTTGATAATAATTAATAAGTATTATACAGGAATCTGTGGCTATGTATGTTTTTAATAGCTTAGTGATGCATGCCTCTTTTGCATATTAATACTTCAATTATATTTAAAGCATATTTGACTGATATAAGACATGTTATGTAATAGTAATACAGTAGTCATAATTACTTTATATTTAAATTAGTTATTTTACATTTGATTTATTTTATTTAAAAAAAATGATATCGTCTATTATTAAATATATCATATACCGATTACAATTAAACAATAACTATCTCAGTAACTTACTACTTCCTATAAATATTTGGTTTGACCATTTACTCCATTTGCTTAATGCACGATCACCGTTATTGTTTAAAGAAATTGCCGTAACTCGAAATCTATAACACCGGTTGGTGATGAGGTTACTAAATTTAAAATCTAAAAAGTAAACCAAATTGTAATGCATTTGTTTATGAATAAAGTGTATTAAGAAAGTAAAAATGCATTTGGTTGGGTATGATTCTATTATTCATGGGAAAGAGATCTATACATTTTACATGTTAAGTAAAGCGTATTTTGTCTTTTATTAGGAATTTACTTCACCACAGTAAAAAATACGGGTCACTTACTTTTATGTCATACATTATGAAATATGAGTTATCACTAAATTGTATGTGTTTATTACTCACACCAATTACGCTAAAAATAATATTTGCATTTTTACGACGAAGATCGACTGTATAAAGACATTTGATGATGTCAATATTTAATGTTATATTAAAAGACCTAGCAATACAGTAATCAAACGAAGACCCCTATATTATTAAATACATTGTTGTATGCTGTAATCATTTACGACTGAACAGGTTTTTAATGAGTTAATTATGATTAAGATTATTAGTAATTATTAATAATTAATATTAGTGTATGACACCTTCAAGAAGGTAAATTATGGTAAAAGCGTTTGCTTTCTCAAAATAAAATTAATTTACATACAACTTAGCCAAGACAATTGATATTTTTGTATTCCAAAGAAATACAAAGCTTACTATTAATTCAATAATAAACATAGTTACAATAAATATTGGATCAATCAGATTACATTTATTTCAATTTACAGTAGTAATTTAGATTCAACCATCCTTTTGGAAATTAATGTATTGGGTCGTTCGTGTTTCTTCTATGTTTCATCAATGTATATATATATATATTGTTATGTAGAAAATATGATATAATAGTTTGACATCGAAGATAACAACTTGTCATTTGAACAGTTTGCAAAATATGAAGTACGTTTTAGTATATGTTAAGAATGTATTCAAAGTATTTTTGTCAATGTTTAGTCAAGGTATTTAATAATAATAATAATAATAATAATAATCGTTTATTAAAGGACACTGTACAATGGGAATCGGTACAGGAGCGTAAAC
>JAUZND010007431.1:0-30726 GCA_034780555.1 Coelogynopora nodosa | reverse complement strand
GTCTACATGACTAAGAGGTATAACCTCGAAAATTTGTAGTAATAAATTTACATCACATCTGCAGCAAGTGCTTATTTATCCCTAAAATGATGCACAGAGCAAACCACCGTTTCATTAAATCAATAATATACATATTTGTTTGTTTTCACTATCGAAATTGTGAATTAAATATACATTAAATATAATTTTGAACCAGCTACATGTTTAAAATTAAATTTACTTAATTAACATTACAGAAATAAATAATATAATATATCATAATATACATTTTTATAAAAAGAAAATTTTACAAGAGACTAGTTTTGATATTTAGGCCTTTTGGAGTAATATAGTATTGAATTTGTAAAAAAAAACATGTATCTCTAGCTTTCCTTTCTACATCTATGGGAAAAGAGATCCAGTTTCTAATAGTGTAACCCTCATGTCTTTCATAGTGTGATCTATTTCTTCAAAATTCTTGCTTACTTGCGAATCTTCTTGTGCTTATACGATGTTCCTGCCTAAGTGTCCTTTATTAATGTTACTTCTAGGTCCATTTATTCGGTGATTCAACAGTTATTTTGTTTATATGCTAAGATATGTTTAGCATAAATAATATTATTTAATTAAAAATTTGCAGCCTTATAGGATTCTTTACTTGTTAATATTTTATCACATGTTTTACAGCGTGAGTGGTTACAAGGTATGTTTCCTATTGTTCTTGTCGTGTGAGTAAGCCTTGTACTAATCAGAAAGAAACTATCAGAGGAGAAGTAAATACAGATTTTAAACGTTCTGATAATTTAGAGCAAACAAAATGACGTCAAAAAGAGTATTAATAATAAGCAGTATAGGATGATAAGTCAGAACACAAGGTATTTTGTTTTGAAGATGTTATACTTATAAATTAATAAGTTCTCTCTTGCGACTGCTTTACAAAATAGTATAATAGCTTCATCTAATTGTTTGGTATTAAAACCTCGACGGATAAGAAAATTGCTTATACTGTCAGTGATGTTCTTATTCTGAATAAATCATTAGTTGAACAAATACGTCTTAACAAGATAAATTGCCTTATAATAATACCTTTAAGGCAGTCAGCTGTATGACAACTGTTAGATAGAAAGTAAGGATGGGCTTCTGTTTCTTTAGTTGGAATAAACGGGAGTTTCAACGCAGTAATCGTCTTTTATATATACTTTAATATCTAAAAAGGATACTTTTTAAATCAAATTTTCTTTTTTTAATCTTTTTAAGTGAACTACATGTTTTAATATAAAAAATAATATAATTAACTTCTGCATCATTCCAAATTACGATAATATCGTCAAAAAATTTTAACCAAATGCAGGGACCAAAACTATATTATTTTCTCAAATGTATTAAACTGATTTTTTTAAATCTGACATGAAAATATTCGCCCATAGCTGTGCCATATTTTTGTAAATAAAATGAACCCTTAAAAGAGAAACAATACAATTTAAAAATATAATCTAGTAAACATTTTAATAAAGTTACAAAAAAATTATAACAATATCAGAAACTGGGTTTCCCATAGTCAGATGCAGTAATGAAAATTAAAGAAGATTTTTTAATTTTCAAATTCAATACTATTACTCCTAAATGTTAAAACTAATCTCTTGGGACATTCTTTTTATACATTTAAAAAATAAATATAACTCATTAAGTTTTGTATATTTTTGTTATCAACTGATCTTAATATTTATTCGTTTAACCCATATTAATTAACTTCAATGTTGGTAATTATGTAAATATAAATGTAAACATCTAGCTGATTCAAAATTATAATTAGTGCATATTTATTTCACAATCTAGTTTTTGGAAATCTAGTAAAGGTTGAACTTGTACTTATATAATATTTATTTACTTAGTTACTTTCTTGGAATTATTTACAGCAATTATTATATATTTTATATATTATATGCCTCTACTTGCCTCACTGTCTTCTGTCATTATTTCGGTAATTCCCCATAGCAAACAAGGCTTGCTATATTTAAGCCGGGCGAAATAATTGTTACTTTTCTCCGCCTTCTAGTTCAGTGGTTAACAATAATTATCTCTTCTTAAAAAATAATATTATTTGCTTCTTTATATTTAAATAGTATCCATCATCATTCATTGAAAGCGTTTTTATGTTATCAGATGAAAATGCCTAAAATTCCAGACAAGTAACTCATGAGAAAACTATGCACTAACTAAATAATTTTCCAATTGTTCTACTATTGCAATTCAAATTTGATTATATTTCAATGTTTGAACTTGTCTAGAGATTTTTTCCTAAATTATTGGAATTGGGAGATAATAGTTAAATAATCAATAATATGAAAAAATAGAAACACTAATTAATTTAAAATATTGAGTTGAATTTTTATGTCACATTATCTGTTAGAAAATAACTTTAACTTTTTTAATTTTCACTCTTCTTTTATGTAATTTGTCGATTTCAAACTGACAACGTTTTCTGAATAATCTTCTGTCTGCGATATTAAGTAGATATATATATCACATAGATTGGATATAGATTATTAGACTCACGAGAATGAGCTTGACGATAAGACTCTGTTTGTAGCCTTCTTCGGTTCTGTGGTTCTCGAGGATGTTCAACCAGAGAGCGATCCTCTTGTAAAGGTCATCCAGCACCCCGATTACCAACGCCAGCAGGATTTTGGGCATATGAGTGGTGCCATGGGGCCAGCGACCTGGGGACAATTTCAAATATGGATATATTGGACAATGCTTAGGAAAGATAGCGTATAATTAATTGACCAGTAAATTAATGTATGGCGCAAAATCAATAATAATAGTTTAATGTGCCAAATTTGATATTTCAAACATTTGACAAAATAACGTATTTTTCATATTAGATAAAATATAAATATCTGTAAATTGAATTTGGTCGATATACTTATTAGTATAATAAGATAGTATAATATCTAAATTTACAGCAAAAAACAACTCAAATGACATTTGATATTATCTTTAACAAACTAATTATCTTAAATAACTTTAAAATAAATTTTTATAACGTTGAATTAATACATCGACGCAAAATCTGATCTAAAAATATTCTACGCCTAATTTATACCCGACGTAACTATCATCGACGAGTTGGATTATTGTAACGCATAAAAATATGTGTTTTGTTAACATTACTATAATCTATAAACAACTTTATTAAAGTTTTCATAACACATTTTAACATTACCTTGTTTAACAACTAGTATACAAAAAGTCCTTAAACATAGGTCTAGGATACATTGTAACTTTTTAGAGAAAAAATGACTTATTGGGCAAAAGCCATCTGAACATCTCCGTAACAAGATGAAGGACAGAAAGAGACATGTAGCCACTCTAGTGGTGTCCACCCAGGTCTGCAGTTTCGCCAGCACCAGAGTGACCCCGATCACCACCGCGAGACAGAGACAGATGAGCGGAACTGACACCAGGTAGATGGTCGCCTGACGCCGCCACTGCGGGTAGCTGGGGATCAGCCGGCCTGTGATGGGGCAGTGTGTGGGCACACCCTTTAAGTCGCGGGTGGAACGGTGGGAGGAATGTATTTAGTGGCCCTCTGGACTACTCACAAAATAAAAGATAAAATGCAGGAATATCTAGAATATTGGGTGACGTAGGTCATTTTGAGCATAACAATGTCAGGCATTTCTCTAATTATAATCACTTGAACTTAATAATTAACAATAATAATACAGAGGTAAAAAATATTGTGGATAATAATTTTCATGCATACACGTTTTTATTAATATGAATGCAATCTAAAAAAAAAGTATTAAACAAGTGAATTATTTTTGAAACAGTCACGAATACATATTAGTTATTTTAGATTGCATACCTATAAGAACGTGGATACATGAAAATAGGTGTATATTAAATACACAATATTATGTTTATGAAATTCGCATACCAATAGTATATAATATAAATATAATAAGTATTGGTAAAATAATGTCATCTTTATTATATTAGTTTTATGGCTTATAAATTCACTATTAACACATGCTATAAAAACATAATATTATTTTACATTAAAAATTAACATAATTATATTAATATTCATTCAGGTAGCACTGCCATAAATTAGCAAATTCCCTGAACAGTCTCTCAAGACAAGTTCAGGCTGTACTTTTCATAATATTAACTGACACTTGAATGTAATTTTCATAAATTGTAAACATCATTGAATGTAATTGAAAAGGCAGTGAAGGATGGAAATGATTACAGTATTATGTGGAAGTAGCTTGTGAGTATAAAAGTGGACCTGACTATGTAAACTGAAATTAGCGGAAATGTTATTCCTATGCATCCCGATATTCTAGGTATCCCTGTTACAATTAAATGCGCATAATGTATTAGATCACCTGCTTATATAGATAGAATTACTGGCTATGAAGACTATTTATGAGGAACGGAATAAGGAATGATATCGCAATTTTTATCGCATATCGTATTAAATTTTAAATTATTTAACTTTTGCGGAAGTCCCTCTGCAAAGACACTGATTATTTTGTCGCTACAGCTAAAGTAGTGATATCTTAAACTTTAAATTATATAATGTATCCCCTATTCATCATTTTATTTCCCTAATAAAAATGTATTATATTTATTAATGGAAACTATTCGGCTTTTTCGGATTTTATCCGACCATTTATTGATTCGATTAGGCGCATTTGACTGTTTAATAATTGACACGCCAACCGCATAATTAAAAAATAAATCATTGCTCGATCCCACAAGGTCAGGATGAAGGGATCATTGTCAGACTGATTTCAATTTTGTTGGATCTCATCAGTCGCAGGCAGGTTCGAACTCGAGTCGTCTCGCATATAAGGTAATAATGTCTCCCTACATCTAGACCCTCCCCGTGCTGCTTGTGATAGCTATAGCGCACATCGCTAGTGGTAGCAGACAGTACAACTGTATTTAGGGATTTTTTGGATTTATCAATTAATTAAGAGTATGAATAAGTATAAATAAAAGTATGCGGCAGAAAAGTCTGACTCATAGATATATGTATAATAACCGGCCTGTCGGTCAAATCTTTCATGTTGTTGTAGCAAAGGCATATTAACATAAAGTGCCACACAAAAGTGATAGATCACCAATAGAAAAGGTACATTACGAAAATACATAACATTTTTAACATGAAAATGATATTGTATAAAAATATACACTATAAAAAGAATTAGTCAATTTTATTTAAAACGGAAATATTAGAACAGTTTCTGTATGCCCTTTACATGCATTATAAAAGATCATTTCAATTACATGACTTTTCGGGTTTTCAATAATTTTGCAAACTATAAAATAACAAAAAAATTATATATACATTTCTACACAGTAGTAATTGATATATTAAAATTAGGCTACAATTGCATACCTCAAGTTTCACCGACATCGGTGAAACGTCGGTGAGATGTACCACAATCCAGGAAATACAATTTACTGAATAGGTAAGATTTATTCACACCAATTTTTAAACCATCTGGTTGTGTAGTAAGGAGTACCTTTTCGTGAAATTTGAAAAACCAGTCTGCCCGGTTTTAAACATGAACATTAAATTTACTCCAAATTGTGTTGGTTTAAACTAAGAGCAAATAGTATACTCTTAATGTAATCTATCCAATTAATTTAATGGGACTGCACAAAAATAAATTCTAATAAACAAAAAACTGCATTAAAAAATGTTATGTGGTTGCAGATTGGCGCCAGCGGAATTCAAATAAATGTCAAACAATAAATAAACCTCAGCAGTGTGACTAACAAGTGTTACACATAATTCCTTATTTCACATAATATCGTTATTTAATTCGACTATAGGTAACGTTACAAGTTCCTGTGATTAATATCCAAGCATACCAGAACAGAGAAACGCAAAAACCAGCAAACGTGTATCATGTTGGCATGTTGGCTAGGGAAGCTATTATAGAAGATGCTTCTGCAGAATGTATACGCTATCTTACGACTAATCGAGGAAAGTGTTCTATGCTCTGTCATAATAGTCCTGTCGTGTCTGGGGAAGATGTATCAACATAAGTCTAATTTATCTTACATTGGAGCGTTTGATTATTTTTAGTCCACATGAACACATCAACTTATTCAATATCAGTAAGAAATGTTATAAACTCAATAAACTTTTAAGGTTTTTTGTTAAGTATAAAAGTCTACAGGTATTAATCGCACGAGTTGTCAAAATATGTGTCCCTGAACAAATTTATAAAACACTATTCATGATTAGCAATCATTAATGTAACAAATTATACAACGCTTCAAAGGGTCAAAAAGTTAAAATTAGTTTTAAAGGTGCGAAAGTTATTTTAATAATAATCAGTTGAACATTAAAATTTATTATTAACATGATAAATTTACCATTAATCAGTTCAAATTAAATGTATATGATAACAAAGTTTTAATATATTTACACAAAATCAACTGTATAATATTTTTGCAAGATAAAATTAAAAATGATTGCATGCTTTTTATTTCCGTTCTTTATCATGTAATTTAATCTTTCAATCACAGGATTTTCTGATGTACAGCATAACTGAAATTTATTTAATTAAAATTTACAGGGCTATATCATTCTTTCGTGTCCAGTTTGGCTTAAAATTAAAACTGAGAATCACGTTAATAATTAATTCGTGTTGCTTCCTCATATTTTTTACTGCAATTTAATCAATTTCACTGCTTAAATCTACAAAGAATTTCAATAATGTAAATAAAAAACTCCAAAACTCAATTTTGGCAAACAGGGCTTGAATACAACAAAACGAAACTAACTTTCAAAATTATTAATTCAACAGTTCTGCCATTTAAAATAAGCAATATATTATCATATTTTTTATAACATAATATAGCATATGTGCATGCTATTTAATAAAAACAGATCAAACAATAACATCAAAGCTCACCTTAAACAGGGGTCGTGGCTCTTCCAACAATTCTGACTGGTAATCAAGAGTTCCCCACCGATATGTGAGCTCACTGCTAGTTCGTTTCCAGTGTTCCATGTACAGAGTTGCCCAGAGTATGTTGAACACAGAAGTCACCAGGTAATACAGATCGCGGTTCTCCTGGAATCAGATTCGGTCATTTCAAAGTTCCAGTTGGGTTGGGTCAATAGGGATATCCTTAATGCTTAAATATTTAAGACAATTCAACTGTTTAGAGCTGTTAGCTAAATTTGATGCAAATTCAAAATGTCAGAAACTAAGTCTATTGAAAGGCTATAGAATGTAAAGTAGGTAAAAGTTGCCTCAATTCAATATCATAATAAAGTAAATCATCATAGAAAATTTTGTAATATACTTTTATGTTACTGTTAAAACTGAACGAAAGTGCTAAAGTCCCAAACAATATATCAAAAGTGGCCGGAAAATATATAATATTGGATTGATGAAAATACAAAGTACATAATATGATATATAATACTTTATACTTTCCGGTTATAGTTTGCTGAACCTATAAGATAATTACACTGGTTATAAAGTCAAGATCAAGATGTTACAATCAAAATTTGAAAAATAAAACAAATAAGACTACTATATAATAACAATTTGCAAAGCAATGTAAATACGTTATTGATTAAGTACAGAAGGAACAGAGTTAATTTATTATGTTGAACAGCTCTAACTAATTTACAAAGAGTAAAACTATTGATATCAACAGAGTGAGCATTAAGATTAAGTAAGTTATTTGAATCTATATCTGTTGTGATATTATATTTGTTACGTACATGACTCTGTATAATAAAATATGCAATTTTATTTTTAAAATGAACAGAACAGATCAGTCCAGTTACAAGCAAGTCGTATAATAAATAGCCTTTGAACATTATTATTTGAAGAGGTAGGCATAACATATTCTGATGTAATCGATAAAATCGGGTTGAAGCAGCAAGTACTGATCAAATTAACCATTCGAATGAAGCCGATCAGCTTGGTGTATAAATTCTAATATAATTAGATTAAAACTAAGACATCTAAAAGGTGCTTTTCTATTGCGATAATCAGATGATTCCCCTTTAGTCAGCCCGAATTTTTAAATCGGTCATCACCTACTGTTTTGAATAAATTTATATCCTTAAATCACCTTTCCAGTGACCTTCCATCCAACGATTCCAAAGATAGTCGGGAAGATGAGAGCAACTGTGTAGTGCCCCAACCAGGCGAAATACAGGGCAATTTTGACACCAAAGTACTCCTCAATCTGGTTGATTGGTTGACGGTCGAAGATGGCGGCAACCCAGGACGTTGTGAGCGACTTAAGAGCACCTCGACTGTGTAGCGGGAATATCTGGCTGATGTAGCCTTCTGACTGAAGAATTGGTACTGGAAATGAAAACATATCTAACGTGGTATCTAGCATCTATATAGTCACAATGTATTATAATTTGTCTATGGATAATAACATTTTATTACATTAAAGGTGATGTTAGTTACTTTTCTGTGATATGCATTATCCATAATTTATACAATACATACTACCTACTAATTACAACAGAACTATAATGTACAAATAACTTTCACATAGTAGTGCAATTATATAATTTAAACCAAAATAACAATTGAAGCAATAACTTAATATATACTACACGACGGCACACTTTGTTGATTATTACAAGCAAATATCAAATAACAATTTCATTTAATTATATATCTAAATTAAAAAATAGTAGATTTTTGTTTTACTAACACATTAAATTTATTTTAAACAAAATATTAGTTACGTTAGCTGTTATGACAAATAAATCAATGACACAAAGTTAAATCAATAAACAAAAATCTCAAGAATAGTTTACCAACCAGCCTATAGTATTTAGACATTTTCAATGTACTTTTCCAAATGCCACTTTCAATAAAGTGCAATTCTCCATGAATGTCTGAATTATGGTCTGCTTTATAAAAAATATTTAATATATTTATTAGCCATTTTATTATACATTATTTTGATCCATTATAGTAAATTAGTTTTTCTTCTTTCTACGTCCATGTATTATATTAAACGTGTTGCTAACTTTTCAAATATGTACCACCTAGAGCCTATTATAATTATTATTCTTTAATGTTTACAAGTAGTTTCCACTTTAATAAGCCGAATGAGAACAAGAACATTTTAAAATTATTAATATCACATAATGACAGACGAATTTGTAGAAATTTAAAATAACGGTACTATATACTTTGTTGTAACATACAACCTTGCAAAGACTAGTATTTTGTAGAAATGTGATATAACACGGTAATAATAATATTATTATAATTAAATAATACATAAAATAATATAATAATAATAGCATGGTTAAAACAGGGTGTGTAGAACAATTTAGTAAAATAAATTAATTAAATAAGTAACGGGATAGGATAAGTAATTATATAAGTAAGGATAAATAATTAGGATAAGTAATAGGATACGAAGACAAGTTTAATAGTTTAGCTAACTAAAATAGGGCAATCAATAGATATTGTCTTGATAATAGTACGGGAAATTTCGGTTTAAATTAAGATGAATTAACATAAAAATATAGGGATAATGCAGCAGCCAGCATAAGGTCAAACCGTCACACATGCGCTTTCGAAATACCTATAAGACCGATTAACTATATAACAAAAATATTTAATAAATGGAATTATGGTGAGAACTGTCTCGAAGACTCGGTCATAGACTAACAATGATAATTATAATAAATAGACTATACTTATGTATTAACTATTTAATTCAAGAAATAACTAATGGGTTTACTCGATCAACCTTCCAATGGTCTTTTCATTATCTCGATATTGTTGAATATTTTATCCTTAATTTATTTGATTAAGGAAAGCTATTTATTGAAAACGAGTTTTACAAAATTAATGATGAAATTATAAAGGATTCTATTACATTAGCAACAGGTAAATACATGTAATATAACAAATATTACCTACGCATAATAAATTAATAAGTGATTCTTTATATAGGATAATCTGAATTTTACGGAAAATGTGAAATGCTAAATATAATGGAAATATTATATCAATATACGCATGGAAATATAGTAA
Organism: Coelogynopora nodosa; assembly: GCA_034780555.1. Lineage (NCBI taxonomy): Eukaryota > Metazoa > Platyhelminthes > Proseriata > Coelogynoporidae > Coelogynopora > Coelogynopora nodosa. The sequence continues at coordinate 20,674 of JAUZND010007431.1, read as the reverse complement.
AAGTCAATAATAATATCTGGCATAAAAATAATAAGTTGTGACAAAACTTATATAAGTCAAAGGACTATACAAACAAATGATACAAATGATATTATTTTCACGCATATTAGTCCTTACAGTGAACTACACCAATAAAAAAAATTGAAATACTAGAACGAAAACAGTAAACACTAGTTTGTTATCTGCTTATTTTACTTCAGAAAACTACAGTAGCAATGCAAAAGTGGTTTGCAGAAATATCAAAAAGATAAACTTTCCGTATCTCTCACTATAAGAACATACCAGGGAATAATATATAAAAACAAAAACGCTATATATATACATATATGTCGGGGAGACGAAGGCATATAGATTCCCTTACTTGCATGCGTGTTGAAACTATTTGAACAGATTATAACCCTAAACCAAGTGATGTTGGGTGCAATGCACTTTAATAGATCAGCTAAATATTATATAATATACAGAAGATACACGATCTCGTCAATACTTTAATTTGAGTGAGAAATAACAGATAAATCAGCATCGCGAACTAGACTGATAAACGATTTTTTTATTGGTTTGATTAATTTCTTTACAAAGCAGGAAATGATAGCTAAATAAGTGATAAAAGTAAAGGTTAAATTATGTGCTTATTTAATATTTGCATAAAATGCATAATTATTATTAAAAAGCTAAACATGTGAATGATGCATTTTTTGTGTTGTGGTGGCTGGTCATGATTGATATTGAATCTGATCGAGGCGAGGAATATGTTATTGATTTTGTGTTGAACTAAGAGAATACAATGATACGTAACGTACCTGACATATAATCTCTGCATGACAATTTTCGGTTGGTATGATGCCAAAGAGGGAGATCACGTTTACAATTATTAATTATAAAATTGGATGATATAATGCATCGATAGTGGATTTGTCTGCAGTTGTGGAGCGATGTAAGATTTCAACTTTTATTTTTATTATTATAAGTCCTATTTGATAGTATTTGTTGTTTTGTAGGCGATGGTTGTGATGTGATGCTTTGTGAAAATCAATGAGAGAGTCAGAAGTGGGTAATGTTGGTTAATTGGAAGCATGGTGGAGTGTTGTGATCCAGAACATCATCCTTTTAGATAATCGATTTTTTGGTAACACACACATATACATTATATATATAGATAACTGTTATAAAATAACCGGTAATTTTAGAGGGTTTTTTCTTGATCTTTTAAAAATCATAATAGTGAAATTTATATTTTCTTTAAAAGCTTTAAAAGCACCAAAAAATAAAATTCTAAGCTCTTACACAGAAAGATAACGTTTATTTATAATAATGAATACGAATTAAATAGCTGTAACAATTTTGAATACCAATCGCCGCGAATAAGTGAATATTCAAAAAACGTATCAATATCGATTCAGAATCTTACAAATATCTTTATCGGAACAAAGTTTTAGGAACACCCCATTTATTAGGGTAGAAATTTGTTTTTTTATTAGCATAATTTTTTTATTTAACACAAAGTTTAATTGTTTCTTTGTTATTTTCAGCAAAAACTTTGTAATTATTGGGAAATAAATAATGGTTTCCCTTTTAGCCTAATCACAATTCCAAAAAACGTAATTTTTTCAATGTAAAATAAAATGTAGTGACATAAAATAGAGCATGAATGCTACATCTTGATTTCAAAATCAGCATAGCAAGTAAAATGGAGGAACATCGCGAAAAGCAACTTTAAATTTTGGAATAAAAATAAAGGTTTTTTATTGATGTGAAAATTCTGAGATGGAAACAATATGTTTTTTCAAACATTAAAAATTATATTTAAATAATGACAAAAAACTATTTGGATATTGATTCGATTTTTTTAATATAATTTAACACAAGGAGTAACTATTCTCAAATGTATTTAAAAAAACATTTTGTTTATCCTACTAATGCTCTGTTCCTCCATGAAGGCGATATGAAAGAACTTCTCATCCGCGTGCGCTTTGAGGCTGAAGAGCCAGTAGCGCACAATGCTCTGTCGGTCCTGGCTGGTTAGGAACTCCGCCTCCTCTGTCACATTCTCGAACAGATCGAGCTCGTCGAGGGTGAACTCGCGACGTCCCCCACCAAACTCGCTCTGGAGACGTTTGCAGAGACACAGGGCCTCGGCACCGCGCAATAGACTGAACAATCAAGAGCAAAATACCAACTGAACTACTTGCTCGCTTAATAGTTTTCATTTAAATGGTACATCATATATAATTCTATACATTTTTATACAAACCTGTTTTCCGAACTGTTATGGAGGTTTAAACATTCATAGAATATTCAGACAAATTCCATAACTTTTTGTAAATAGAACAAAGCGTACATTATAAATAAAGATTCCACTCCTTAATACTATCACAAAACAAATAAATAAGAAACAGTAATCACCAAAGCAACTGATAAATAGTAATACAATTATATTAGAATATCAAGTTGATTTAAAAGAAAAAAACAAATCACGACCGAACTAGAGATAAGTAAAAAATATACAAATATTCAAAAGTCTACAAATATTAGTTTGAAAAATGTTGAAAACACAGAATGATATGTGATGTCATATAGGTGGCAAATTATTAACTAAAAACAAAATATTATTTTATGAAATGAAACAAAAATGATACAGGAAGTAATCAAAGTTATTTATTGGTAGGTAAATATTTGTTAAATGTTTAACGTGGTAATATAAACCATTTCAGTTTAATCCAGCTACACATACACATGTTAACCAGATAACAACATATTTAACATATGAAAAAATTACAAAAATTATTTATCTCGAAAAGAAGCTTACTTGTGAGCATTTTCATCGTGTGTAACAAATGTTATCACATTTTGGAAATTTAGAATATTATTCAAATTTTATAATATTTAGGAACAATTAACGACCTCAGTTAAGTACAAACACAGTATATTTAAATAAACATAAAAGATTAAGCAATAAGATTTCTGCAAATAGCATTGATAAATATGTGTATAAATAAATTAAGATATTTATAATTGTTTGCATATAACAATGAAACAACGTTCCTCCACTTTAATTAATTATTTTAATAAAGTTAACAAAACATGATGTACGAAAAACTTAATATTTAAAATGAACTATTCATTACAGTAGTTTGAAATGTGCGAAAAACTTGTGTGTATAATTTTAAAATATACTAGAAAAGAATTGTTTCTCTATGTGCATTTACCACTAAATATTACGACATACACAAGTACGGAGCGAGCAAAAAGAATGAATACCTTTGAATAGGCACTTACTTTTTATATGATGCAGTAAGATAAAGTGCATATTGTGCTGATTTTCTATGGTATTTAAGAGTAACAGTAAGTGCCGGAACACGTTCATTGATAAGTCCAATCAGGCAAGCAATTACTGATTTTCGACTTCCAGTTGGAAAAATAAGAACTATATCACAATCAGTTGAAGGAACAGATGAAATTTTGAACCATTTTTGGCTTTTGAGAATAATTTTTCCAGTCGATTTCACTTCTTGTCTCAAGCTATTCAGTCGTCCTAAAGATAAAAAATAATAAGCGATTTAAAGCATTGTACACAAAGTTTTGTACTAATTATAAAACAAAATAAAATAAATTTGAAAATAACTTAGTAAATCCATAATTTAAAAACTGTTAAATTGGTATAAACTAGATTTACATTGTTTTAAATATTCATCATGTATAAATACATTTTTTTGCTACTATTAATAAAAAAATTATTGATATGAATACATAAAGTAACTACTTGACCCTCTAATCTACATGTCAAAAATATGTAAAATGTCCAACTTAAAATTATAATAAAATCTTTGTTATCATGAATTATTCATAGTATAAGTTTTAAAAGTACATATGTATGTTGCCAGCTGGTAGAAAATACATACCAAATCAGAATTGGTCAAACAAACTATCAGTCTAGTATAAATACAAATACTGATTTAATAAATCTGTTATTTTCTTCTTGTTTGTAATTGTTACCTAACATATTCTACTTAAAAATGTTTTGTTATAAGATGTACAACATAATTGTCTATTAATATAAATATGTTATGAATAAATGTTATCAAAATATTTATTTTTTAATTTTAGGTATCAATATGTTTGTTTTTAATTTATTGTATGTGAAAATTATTTTCTATCGGAAAAAAAATAAAATGTTCAGTTAATCTAATCAATTGACAATAAGTTTTTTGGATTATAATGTATATAATAATGATGTTATGTTAAATTCTTCAATCAGTAATTGCATAACAATGGTAAATTAATTTAATAATGTTGCTATTAATACAAAAAATAACTGTACAATATATTCTGCTATCTAATATACACAGATATTGATAATTAGAATTTATAATTATCATATGTTAATGTGTTACATTACATTACTAATTTATATAAAGTTTCTAAAATTTTCCTAAACTGACAATATATTTTGTCATGTTAGACAAAAAAATTGTCCATCCTACCATTAACAAAAGTATTCAAGGTTAAGCAAATATTCTAACAATTAAGGGACACAAATAAATATTTAAATTGTTAAAATCTGATATTTAGTACTCTTTATATTAAACAAGTTTTATATCTCAATTAATTAGGTAAAAAAAGGTGTCTTGAATACAACATATCTTAATGTACTTAAATCTGTATTCAAAACAAATTCTTTAATTGAACTACATCTATATACATATAAATTAGTCATACAGAACAATTTTATAATAATTCTTTTTTAAGATAATTACATACTAATCTATGTAATTTATTTATGAAGATATCTTTATTTTTAAAAATTATTTAGCAGAAAGTATGTGTTTAGAGCATATGTGGAAAAAAATGTTTCAGAGTTTCAGCCTAAATTAGAAATGTCTTAAAGGATTCCTTTTAACTCATTTTGAGTCGTGTAATATGTCAACAACTACTTTCTCTAGTATATGCTATGAATAGATATTGAATCATTTTTGCATTAAGAAATAAACATGTAGTGAACATTTCAGAATGATTGCTTTATAAATGTTTGAGTAGCAAACTATAAAACACTTGTGGGTCAATTTGAACCTACCATGATGCTTCCAGGATGTATTAGAAAATAAACATATATAATATATAAAACTATCTTCAAATTTGTTTTTGAATATATTAAAAAGTTTAATAATTAAAATTGTATGATGTTTATAAAAGCACATAGAAGTATAAGTTTTGTTAAGTATAAAATAATAATGTATATAATAATATATATACATAATATATATGAAATAATAATAATATATAATCAAACACATTTCAAAAAGCAGAAAAAAGCAGCTTAGAAAGTAAATGATTTCTCCATGACCACCTATAATATTTAAATAATGATAATTTGGTTTAAATATAAAATAATCATAATTATTATAATAGTATGATAACATATATAAGTTAATACCTCAAAAATATGGTAGCTATTAGTATTAATTTAATTGATATATATAATAACTAATCTTATTATTGTATATAAATAGATAAGTCATTCTAGGAATTTAATATTTTAATAATTTTTTTTGCTATGGCTACATTTTTTAGTCTAAAAGTATTTAGACATATTTGTAGAAAAATTTTAAATGTTATAAATATATAATAGAATACCTTTAGCTAAATACTATTGTATGCTAACAATTACTAATTTATCAATGTTTTCTGTTATTAATAGTGAAATATGTAGAAAGAAACACTATTTATAATAAAGAATTGTATTGATCAAAATATAATTTTAAAATATATATTTAGTCTATATTTTAATCAGCTATAGATAACATCACAAACATTACTTAGTTATGTAGTGAAATGACATTAAATATCTTTCTAACACTATATCTAATAGTGGATTAAATTCAGTGGCATAGCCAAGGTCTCATAAATAATGAGGCACCCCTCTTGTCTAGTTGATGTAAAAAAACATAAATTGGCAAATAATTTTATTTATTTTTGGCTGTACACATGTTATGTAGAGCCAAAACACAAAATTGAGTCAAAGTTGTTAAAATAGAAATCTGTGTAAATCAGAATAAATTCTATGTTTATGGATTCTCTACTGTCTTTTCTAATATTATTACTAATCAAAAATCCATAATTCAGATAATATTCAAGATATCCATATAACATAAATTTAATTGATTATTTAGTCTATTCTTCAGTGATTTATTGACAATTCAATGAGTGTTTTTATATTTTCTTATTACTAAGGGAATAAACTTTCAATTACACCATATATTAAATATAAATCTAACATTGTAAAGATACATTTTGGAAATGAAAACACCCCTAATTTTACTGTAGCAAGGGTTACTTTTAGGGATTTAAAATACTTCCCTCTTAAAGCATACTATCAGAAGTGTGAATTACTAACAATCATATATCTTATTTGCACTTACATATTCATCAAATAAAGAATTCATATTGATAACTATGATAGCAAACTGAGTAAGCTACTAGAGATTATGCAGCAAGCATTACCATTATATACCAATATTTTTAATAGAATATTTATCACAATTATAACTTATTGTCTGGAGTATTACTTTCAATTATTGATTCAATAAACATGTATCTATAATATGTTTGTGTCTTTAAAGCTGATTGCATTTTTAATGCTTGATATATTGAATAATGATTTCAACATTTCTATTGAATGGTATTCTCAGATGCTCAGAGTTTCATAATAGCTGTCCAAAACAATAGTAAGGTTACCATAAAAAATATGCCAACATAATTAATAAAGAAACATGAAGATTTCATTATGAATGATTTTAAAAAGGTGACAGCAATCCTAATGACACAGAATACACACTTGGCTTTGATCCAGTATGAGTATAGCTTGACTGTCTGATATCTGTAATTGTAATATTGGATCTCTTTCAGTTGATGATATTGTGAAATGTTTTATTACGTTCTATCCTCATTGCATTTATGCAAGCACTTCATTTACCTTATAACACATAGGCATTTAAGCAGGTATACAAATTAATCAAAGTATATATCAGGGTGTCTACTCATATTCCAGTTTTAAATTCCAGGAGATTTCCAGGATATCCAGGAGAAATATAATTTATGTATATATTATTTTTATGGCCTCCAACCTCCCTTCAGAGCCATCCATCTCTACGTGTTTATTAAAATTTAATAACATACAAGCAAATGTACTATAATTACAAAGTAAAGGTATTATAATTACAGAATAAGGAAAAGTTAGTCATACAATTAGTATGTTAATTTCAGTCCTGGAGGTTACTGTCAGGTATTGAACAGTCTTTAGAGAGAAGATTTCAAATGTTTGATGACATCACTCCTCGACATAAGATCAGCCTCTTGCTCAGCAAGCTGAACCTTTTCATTTGCTATCTTGGCTAGTTCTCTACCCAGTTCAGCTTTTCATTTCTGTGTGGCTTCCAATTCGGATTGTTTCTCTTTTTGGATGGACAAGGCCATGCAATGAAGACAAGATGCAGAACAAGCTCATTGGATCAATTGAGAGGTTACTGGAATTCTCAAAACACCTCCATAATAATGTATGCCACTCTCTGTGCCACATAGTCTGCTTGACGAGCAGGAGAGTCCTTCCATAGCCAGTACAATGCTTGAAGAACTTGTTGGATGTTCCATAAAGACTTACTGACACCATTTTGTAAAGCACCACTAACAGCATGAAGAGAACAAACTGTTCCCTGTGGCCATAATGGTCTTGCTTAGCACCTACCTAATGAGAGCTCAGCATGCCAGGTTTGCCTATTTAACTGTGGCCATAATGGTCTTGCTTAAGAAACTACCTAGCAATTATGTGAGAAACATATAAATGCTGCACAGCAGCAAAACTTTTGGGTTTTTGTTTTTCAGAAATGACAAAATACACTTTAAATATTTTTTAGCATTTTGTTATCTTCAAATTCCAGGATATTTCCAGGAGATCCAGGAGTTCCAGGAGCACATTTTAAATTCTAGGAGTTTTCCAGGATTTCCAGGAAGCTCTGTAGACACCCTGATATATATGAAAGTAATTATATAGGTAATTTTAAACTCTTATTGAATGAACAATAGTGATAGTAATAAGCACTGCAATATTTCATATTTTTGTAAAGTTATGTTATATATTTGAATGATACTGTTGTATTACAATAATATTGTGATTTTAAAATATAGATAATATTAATAATATTATAGTTAAAAATAAAGTACATTCATAAAATTTTAAAAATTAATAATTTTTGGGGAAAAAATGTCTAGCCACCCCCCTCTTTAAAATCATAGATCTGCCACTGAATACTAATCATATTGATCTGAATTAACTAATACTGCAAGGTCATATGAGTAATAATATTAATAAAGAAATTAAATTTTGTAAGTTCAACTTCCTAATTAAAATATGGTTGTATTCCATACATAATAGATTGCCATGTAATAAAAATATACTATACTTCAGACATATATGCATATTTACTAAAAATCATTGAATATTAGAAAGTACAGGAGTTTTGCCTATATATAGCAACTTAATATAAATGATATATAGAGACATTGTCATTGCATTGTCATTGATAAGTTCTATTTTTTATTATAAATTCTATTCGTAAAAAATTTCAATGAATAAAAAATATATTCAAATAAAATTATAAAATTGAATGGAGTCTAATAAATTCGAAATATGATTCAAGCACTATAAAAGAGAAATAATCATGCTGGCAACATATGAAAATTATATAAAAAAAGGTTTCTATTGTATAGATTTTAATTTAAAGACAATTAAATCTTTTCTGAATAAAGTATTTTAAAAGATAGAAAATAAGTAAACTTGAAATAAGTAATGAAACAAAAGCGAATTTTTGCTTAAATAATTTTAATTCCCTATATACTCCTGCCGATTATTTTTGTTTTGGTGTTAACACTATATATTGATGATATGGAGTGCATGTCGTACTCTACATTTGAAGATGCTATTGCTGTAAATACATTGAAAATCATTTTAAACTAAATCATTCCTAAAAACCTTTTTGTGACATAAATCGTTTTCAATAAATAAAAAAAAAATTATTCATCGAAAACCATTTTTGACGAATAATATAAAAATTTATTTGTTGAAAATGATTTTCGATGAATAATTTTTTTTTATTCATCAAAATTTTCGATGAATAGTGTCATTATTAATAGTGAATAGTTAATAATTAATTAATAATAATAATAATTAATTATAATAATAATAATTAATTATAATAATAATAAATAATTAATTAATAATAATTAATTAATAATAATAATTAATTAATAATAATAATTAATTAATAATAATAATTAATTAATAGATGAATAGTGTCATTAATAGTGTCACTATTAGTGATGATCATTTTTTATTTAATATTTTGAATGAAAAGATGTTCTATCGTTACACATTTTTTTAAAGGTTCTGTAATTTCTGATATACAATAAATTATACATAAACATGTCAAAAATATGTGAAAATAAAAAATATAACCTGTTTGGATAAAAAATAAAACCAATTTTCAAAAAATCATCACATAAAACAAAAAATATATATATTGTAAATATGTTTATCAAAAATTTACTCAGTGCCACTGTAAACTCGACTATGAGCAATATATTTAATCCTAAAAAATAACAAAATCATTTACTTCGAGCAGTTTCAAACATTGGGCCTCCAAACATTGTAAACAGACCAAGAAGTTATAAATCCCGCTTATACAAATAATAAAAACCGTTGATTAAGTTAAACATAATTTTGATTCTGTGGATTTGTAAATTCGCTATAACAGTAGATTATGAATATTTATCTCCATAATTAAATATAATTTAAAAAATTGTATAACTGTTTTATTTTTACAAAATTACATCATTAAATAATTTTCATAATTTTAATATATTAAATTTTAAAGAGAAATAACAAAAAGATTTCTATCCTTTTTCAAGTTAATTATCTATTACGATTACAATAAATATATTTATTTTAAATTTTAGAGTAAAGATTATAACGATACACTATAAAAATAGTCAAGAGTAAACACACATCTCAAAGAAACATAAGAAAGTTTAATTTCGTAAATTTTGCTATTTTATTGAATTACCATTAATGTTATGGCATATATATTAATATACTTTATTATAATTACAAATTAATACAAATTTTAATTAAAATGTAATATATAAGTTTATGATTATAGGCCTACGTCCAACAATTTTTTATTTATTATTATAGGTTGTAAGAATAATAAATATTTTTTCCGAATTAATATTAAGTTAAATATTCTTCATATAAATGTAGACAAACTGTATACCATATTAAGTAATCAATTGTAATAATATAAAACCTTCCGAAATTTGTTGTATATTAAATATGTTTATACTATTACTTTATTAATGGATTATTTTTTCGGTTAAATATTTGTACATCTGCACAGCTTTGTATACATTGGATTACTTTACCAGGTGTTTATAGCGTTAATGTTCATTTTAAAACTTAAAAACAATGGTAAAGCGGCTTTTCTTACTAGGTATTAGTTTAACTATATCATCGGTGATGGTTTCAGTTTTAAGACTAGCATGGTATCTTTCGTCTAACCATTGCAGATGTATTAATATGCAAAGTTGCGTATAGATTTTTAAGGAAATATATATATTGTATATAATAAGCCCAAGCTAAGTGTAAAAAAGCGCATATCAAACTAATGAAGAGAGATTAAAAAAATATTCCTTCATCTCCAAAAAGATCTGCAAATCATTATCAAACGTTGCGTCCTCCGCGTCATCTTTTATACTGTCGCCCTCGACAAGGCCAGCATGATTAACTTTTCATTAATGCAACCAATTGACTTGACTCTTTTTGCATCTGATTCCAAATATCTATATTTGCTTGGTATATGTTAAAAGTATGCTACTTATATAAATACTAAGTAGTATTGCCATTTGAGTATTGTTTTAATTTCGAGCTTTAGCTCCTAAAATCATCCGCAAGTATGAAAACCCAGGGGGGGTAAAATAGTTCAATAATAATACCATTTCTCCGGTATTTAAAAATATTTGAAAATATATTTAATAGTTAGATAAGTATTTCAGCCACTGAGTAAAAAAATCAGGTTCATACGTTATATCAAAAACTAAATTTATTTGAAAAAATAATTGCTATACCCCCTCCACATACGAAGAGTTAATAAACCTTATAATCATTTATATTAGCGGGATAACTATATAGATGTGCCTGTACATGAATATAGTTAATATAATGACGTTATGCAAAGTATGTTTTAAGAACTCAATTGTTAGTCGAAATTAAAAAGCTCATAGTAAAAAGATTAATATAAAATAAATGTCAGTCTATAAGAACCTTTGATCAGCCTGTTAGGTCAGGAAGAAAATTATAAAGAACACAATATGTTAAAAAAAGTCCTGCTGCAAATTCAATGCATTTATAGTAAAATTACTAAAATAGTAATATTGTAAGAAAACTTGTTATCAAAAGTTAGCACTGATCATATAATTTTTATTATGAATATACACATTCGTATACATTTATACACAGTTGTTAACTAGAATGATAAGTTTGAGTGTAAAAACTTTCAATAACACTGTCAAAATTTACAACCAAAACCAACATAGTTTTTAATTAAATAAACAATTATATACATTATGTTACACTGAATTTAAAGTAATAGGATAATATCGTGTCAACTTCCGAAAGAAGTAGGCGCTTGATTTACAGCACTTGCTAAATCATTTTCTGTTTCCTGAAGTCGTTCTCCTGAAAAACAAAATATACCGGTTTTAAATATTAAACGGAAATGAGTAAACTTTATTCTGTCAATATACAACATCAATATCGGCATTTGTCCCTTTGTTATCTCTAGTCAACGTCACAACCTGTATAGTCAAAACTACAAATTAACAATGTTATTCTGACCATAGAAGCACAAAAGCTATGGTCAAATGATCCACCGCTGTTTCATCATTTACCATCATGAAATTGTCATTATCTCCCAAATTATTAATACACTTTAGATTCCATATACATTCATATGATATTATACTTGAGCATTTCATAACGTTATACACTACTCAAAAAGAGCTAAAAATAGTTTGCTTTAGATAATTTTAAAAATGTATCCGTATAAAAATAGATTTAAGCTTTTTAGGTTGAAACTTTCATTTATCACTCAAATTATTGTATACTTTCTGTTAAATAATTTGTTTGGTGCTTACTGACAAATAGTATCATGGTGTTAGTCACCAAAGGCTAAAGACAGATTTTAAAATTTCTTCCCCTCCAATATGATAGAGAAAATCTATTCATGTTTGAAAAACTACATGGCCATCATAATGCATTAAATTTGATAGAAAATTTATATTTAACTGCATGTGCTAAATGCTGATGGAATAATTTCACATTCCATCTCCACCTAAAATGCTTACAAAAACGTCTGGTGCGTATATGTTTAAAAGTTTGTGGATAAATTTTGTAGTTTGACTTTTTGTTTATAAGATTTATTGCCATTGTTTATAATTATTACTTGCAATTACTTTGTACTACTTTCAAAACGTGCACCTTTCATTATACTTTAATCGAAGCTATTAGAAATTAAATTGACGTAACGATACCTAATGTTAATCGCATCTGAGACAATGTTATTTTATTAAAGTTACTCACTTATAAGTTCGGCAATTGCACGCTGCGTTCTCTTCTCTAATTTTTTTATCTTCTTGTCGACACTTCGCTTCAAGTCCCAATCCGGCTTGCAAGGGGCAAGACTAGCGAGATTCTGTGTTTGAGAAAATAACAATGATAACAAATAACAATAAATACGCTGTTGTTCTAAGCTATTACGTATTCAGGACAGATGACAGCTGTGTGAAATACAATAACAATTGTAAGGTCCACTCATTTTGTCACTAATTATGCATATTTCGGCATGCGGCCGTCTGTTAATTACAAATAAATAGTTATGTATAAAATGGTTCAATTAGTAATTTTTTACTAAGGTAAAGCTAAAATATACATTTTCTAAACATATAAAAGTTTGAAATAAATGCTATCAAAAGAGTATAATTATTCTATAAAGTAAAACATATAACAATTGTCTGGTTGAAGAATTCACAAATTTGTATTTAAATTTCACTGCGTTAAAAAATCAATATACGTTTGCCATATTTTTTGTTCAGAGTCGCTAGAAGCAACAATTATAAATCAACACACATATTCATTTAGAGAGATTTTCCTTGATAGTGGATTTTATGATTCTAGATTTATTGTTATTTGAATATTGTTTACAAATTTCATGTACATAAAAAAAAATATTCTACTTGAAAAATAGTACATAATTCTAATTAGTTTTTTACAAATACAAATATTTCGACCATCCCGACCGAAGTACGCACTTTAAGCTAGTACGGTAAAATAATGATTTATAAAATAAGTTATAAAATGCATACGGCATAATATAATATATCATTTAAACTATATTTATAATATAAAATTATCGTTCAAGCAAATTTTTAGATAAATAAAAAATATGTTGTTCATGCTACATTAATAACATATTATGTAATTTATGTTGTCAATTAGCCAATATCAATGGCTATTACTTTAAATATGTTATCACCATTGATTTAAAACTCTACCTATTTATAGATACAAATTAGATGCTACTTATGTTTTTCTCCTAAAAAATAGTAAATTAATTTAATAATGCTGCTATTAACACAAAAATTAATTTGTTTTACAGCAATAATTTTAATTTATATATATATATCCTAGACAATTTTATTGAATCAAATAAAAATTTGCTTGATCAATAACTTTATACGGTATTTTGTTCTTGTATAAATTATATCGTATACATTTTATATCAAATTTTATACTCCTAAAAATATTTATTGTTTTGTTATGAGTTTAAATCAACAAAAATGTGCCAATAAGAGGATTACTTGTTATATATTTGTTAACATAGCGGTGTATTCAAGACAAATATGAAACATTCAGTTATCCAAGGTCTATTGTTTTAATTCAATGAAATGGCATATATATTTGCAGTGCCTAGGTGATATTTCGGAATGAATATAAAATTGTCTCATATTAATCAAAATTCCGAAACAATATTTTACAGTCTTTAATCTTGATATGTAAGCCTATTCAAGTCTAACGGTATTCTTTGGTCACTAAATTTTTAGTCCAGCGGCCAAACTTCCCAAAAGTATTTGTTCGATAAACGCCCTTGTCAGAAACATAAAACAATGTTTTTTTAAATAGAAATATTTCAATAAGGAAAAAATGACATTGTTTGATTAAAATGTCATTTAGATTTTACACACTCACTGTTACAGATGCAATGCTTACTTTTAATTTTTTAACTAACTAAAGTTTATTCTACTTTTGGGCGTTGCCTTTACATTAAAGCCTTAAAATCATAGAATTTTGGAAAGCAAAGGTAAACTAAAAATGCAAATTTGTATCCCATCATTTGTAATTAATTACATCATAAAGTAATATTAGAATAAAAACAATATTTAGAAGTTTGTCTGCCATGATAATATCGAAAAACAATGCACAAGGTGATACATACAATAGGTATAAGCTGAAGCAAAGAACTTTTAACCGAAAATAGCTGTTTGCCTTATACATTATTTTTTATAAAAAGTATAATTTTGTGTTAGGCCTATAACTAAATAGCTAAAAATGGAATGAAGCTTACCACATCTTCCAGAACATTTTGAACTTTCCCAGATTCAAGTTGTTTTTGCAAATGAGGGGTTACTGAAAATTTAATTAGATTCAAGTAAATTTGTACAATAAATAATGTTTAAAAGTATGCTTATAAATTCTTAAAATAATAAGGACTTAATACAGACGATATCACAAACGTAACAGTGCGTGGTAGGATATAATGGATAAATTTTTTTTTAAATATATAATTACAGGCTCATTGCATGATGTACAAGTAGCAAGAAAGACTACAAGTAATTTATTGACTTAAATTAAACTGGATGAACGTGCATGCATAAATTGAACACTATGCAATTAGCATACCCAAATAAACATTTCACAGGTAGAGGATCTCTCATACAGATTAACTATTAACAATCACATTAAAAGAACCAACAAGACGGAAATGCATGTCACATCGTCGTCTATTTAAATTTAGAGACGACTAATATTGAATTAAAAACAATTTTAATGTTACGTTAGAAATAAAATATACTCATACGAATACAAAATATATACGTCTCGAATCAATAATTGTAACAGAATACAAGGTATAATCGAAATTTATAATAATAATATATTATGTATTAGGTAACATAAAATATTGAAAACTGCTCACATAAAAAAGGTAATGTATCCAATGTGAAGTGTTAATTCAATAAACATTACTGTATGACCAATAAACACTTTCGATTTGGATACCATTGAATTAGAAATAAGAATCTACAAAATAAATTTGTATTATATTTTGAAATATCTTAATAACTTGTGCAGCTTTAAAAGTTAAAGCACCTTTATAATTAGTACTATAAATATGTGTATTTTTTGTACGACGACAAACCGTATAATTTATCTTTGGTGAAATCAAAGTATACCTAAGTATTATTTTTATCTGGTCAAACTAGTTAATCAATATCTGGCATTATTTCATGTCACAGTGCTAACTAGCCAATTTACTGTAGTTCATAGCGATTTTCTAAATATCGCGATTAATGAGAATTTCAATAATTACTTCAAACCTCCATTGATTAGTTCCATACTTTTATTACTTTCAAACTTCCATTAGTTATGTACCCGATAATAATTTACATTGATTTATGCAATGTAATAAATATATGTAAATTCAGTGAGAGTTCAGTTACATCCATTCCACGCTTCTATACAGTAAACATAATTTCTTGCAATACTTACAATCGACAAGATCTGTTTTTGGCAGTTCACCCGCTTTGAGATCTTCCGATATGGGTTTGTAGTTGCGAAACACGGGCTTGGGAAGAATGGCGTCATCTGATATCCCCTCTTCGTCTTCTGTCTTGCTGTTATCATCATAGGCTCGCTTGCGGAGCTGGCGAAGTCGTTCCTTTCTCAGAAGAGCTTCTTCCTGCAGGTGGCCGATGTTGTCTCCAACTTTGGTAGCCATTGATGTCATATGATCCAGTTGTAAATTGAGTAGGGAGCTGAAGACAGTCATTAGAAAAAATTATAAAGTAATTTGATTTTAAAAATATTACAATAAACTATAAGGTTAAAAAATACGGAAACATTTAACTAAAAAGTTCACAATTGCAAATTAATTGAGTATTGGCATGCCATAACGACTTAGTATTTAATTAATTAATATTATAATTAGTTCAAATAACAATCGTTTCACTAAAAACGGACGAATTATTAAAAAAATAATGTTTCCCACTTGACAGTATTCGAAATTTTAAATGTTTATAGTACCTATGTTAGTAATCATAAAATAGTTCCTTTGAATTACAAATTGTATGTTTGATAAATTTCAAAATTATAGCTTTCATATTAGTTCAAACTTTCAGGTTTATTTATTGATGAAGTTTCTATAGACACAACAAAACATTAGCTTTTATTGATTACTTTAGTGGACTTTTTAAAGTGATTCTTAAGTTAATTCCGAATTGTATTACTAAATGGATAAAATGTGATAATTAGGTAATAATCAAGGATTAGACATCACAAAAAATTATCTAAAACTTTAACTGTAACGAAAAGATAAAATTGGCTTCTTCGAGCAGCATTTATACATTTAGGGTCATGTCTATTACAACAACAACAAAAATTTAAAAAATACTAGAAAACATTTCAAATCAATTCCATTTACATATAACGCTTATGTCAATAAATCAATAAAAATGCGATAATTATATACATTTTCTCAGTCACATTATCCAAATTGAATCTGATATTGTACATTTTGCTGTATATTTATCGCATAGACCCACTGTCCAATAAAAGCCATCTAAAAATTACATAAATTTTACTATCAAATAAACAAACATAGAAAAAAACTTTTATAAAACCATATAATATATGTAAAATATTGATAGTGTAAGTAGTATTAATAAAAACAAAACAATTAATCAGCAAAGGATTTATTAATTGTATTACACGCAAGTATGAAATAGCGACTGAATACAATAAGCGATCAGAACATGATTACAATTAAATATATATTTTAGCAACAATTTACTATTGATTCATTTAAGTAAAGAAAATATATTTAACAAAGAACAGGAAATTATGAGAGTAAAATATTAATGAATGCATTTTAACCTTTAAATATATCAACATATAATTTACACAGTAAATGCTTGACAGAATATAAAAACTAAATTGATTCTTTAAAAGAATAGACTGTTCAAAAGTATGTCATGCTTATTTATATGTACATAATGTTTTCTAGTGATACGTATAAATACTATGTGGAGATAAAACTACAAAATACATATTTACTTAGAACGAACTAGAAGCAGTAGATACTCACTATTAAAATATTTAATTAAATAGAATGAAGTGATGGTAAAATTGAGATTTTCCCAGATCTATTTTCATAATTAGTTTGATAGTATACTGTATAATAACAATACGGACCATAAGTTGGACAACGTAGTTTACACAATAACTAAAATGTATTTTATGACTAATGAATCTAATTAGAGCTATATAGTAATTTAATAGATGGTTTCATTTTTCACCTCAGTAATAAGCAGAGTATATTTGCCATAATTAATTAACACAAATAGATGACAATCTCGAAATCTGTATACAACTTATTTGACTCGTTAATCTCAATTTTGTTATATCAGTTTTCAAAAAATAGTAGGAACAATCCACCATGTCAGGAGTCAATATCTTTTTATAAGTTTCCAAGAAACATCATATTTGTTTTTACTTATGTAGGGGGCGTCATCAATGGCAGGGTGAGGACAAGTGAGGTTACAGCCCCCATAAACCTTTAATAACCGAAAGGTCCCTATATGTAAAATTGAAACTTTATACAGATAGATTTTGTCAGTTTAATAGAGAGGGCCCTGATGAAATAGAAATCTAGTGGAGGAAGGGATTCTGGTGGAGTACCCTACTCGAATTAAGGCGCCATAAATTAATACTTTTAAACAAACTGGGGACGCCTCTGAAAGGAGATATAATTTTAATGATAAACTAAGCTGGAAATCTATGTAAAATTGGGTCAATAGTTTATTGGATTTACATTTGATAGCATGTATAGTATAACAAAAGTATAAGGTATCCGGTTTCAAAACAAAAATGAAGCCAGACTATCAAATATTCTACTGGTTATAAATCCTGACAATGCATTAATATGACTTCTTAAAATGTTTCAACAAAATAACAACCACAATCAACAACTATTTTTTTACAAACAACCGTATCAATTTTACCGTCTAGAAACACAGATTTCACCCCAACGCAAATATCTACCGAGCCTACCCATGTAATCGCTAGTAAACTGACGGATACGGCGGCACAATATATCTCCTTTCGTCAGCAGCTGCTGCTGCGCTTATTCCAAGAACAGTCGGCTATTTCATCTGCGGCTGGAACAAGTGCAGCATAAGCTATCACTAACATGAAAAACGAACCAAAGTGCCAGTTACTGGCCAATGTGCTCTACTCTTGCACAATTGAATACGGAGAGGAAATTGTACACATATTATAGCAAACAGAGGTTCAATACAACAAGTATTAAACTAGTGAACAATATAGACTAATTATGTATAATAAATATACATCATAAAGAGTGAAGTCAATGGTAAGTTGTTGACTGTTATTAGAGTAGAAGGAAATCTCATGCTTTTATCGGTTTGCGCCTTTTATTAAAACGTTATTTACTATATATATACAATTTCCTACTTATCGTTTACTTTACATGAACATTGTGAAAAGCATAACCAAACGTATTTTTAAGCTGACGTTAATAAAGTAAAAAGATTTTCGTGTTAACATTAGCAGTACCAGGCATTTTTGGAAGCATAAGAGGGGATCAAAAGATTGTCTCACCAGAATTTTATTGTTTTTCAAGACGATTCTGAACATAAAATGTGCTCTTGAATCAAGCGTTGGTTAATCGTCTAATAGTGATTAATATTAATAAATATCGTAACAACCAGTAAGCGTCCAAAATCATTTACCCAATAATATTAGAGAATATATATTATGTATGTGATGTATAAAAGTTTCAATATACAAGTTTAAACACTTTTTTATAGAAACAGAATGTTATGAAATGTTCTCCGAAAAATCTATTTTTGGTGTTGTGTGTTTAACTATGTGTTACGTCATCACGTTTTCATGGATATTCTATTAAACTACTTATGAACCAAAAGAATATAAAAAATTAGGCAGATACTGAACATTTTACAATGATAACATTATTTGAGTATTGTATTCGATCAAGCACCAAGTGTTTGATTTAGGTTCCGCTCCCACTTGCTTGGTACTTCTAAAGCTAACAAATCCCCTATAAAGTACTGTTTATAAAATGTAAAATTAAATACGTATCCAATTGTTCAGCTACAAATACCATAAATCGTAAGAAAACTTTTAAATAAGTAACAAAATGTTCCATTATTAACGTTACAGAAACACACACAGTAAATAATATGTGTAATGTATCACACTAATGTACACTCCATAAATAGTCATTGCAGATTAATGGCTTTGGTTTAAAATGCTAGACTTAATTACCATAGAGATTATACATAATATAGAATTTGATTGCATAGAAAATATATATTATGTTATACCCTATTATTTGTACACTTACATAAATAAACACAGAAAAAAACTAAATAAATTACACAAATAAGAATCTGATTTTTTTTGCTAATTTAGAGACATAATATCCAAATAGATAGATCATAAATCTCCGGTACAAATGTAAAATTGTCGAATAAATACATAAATTATTATATAACAATTTCAGAAACGTGTATTACCATGGTGTATACACTGCAAATATAACTATTGCATATTTGTATGAATTCACTGACTACGAAAAAATATATAGTTATTATTTTATAGAATAATAATAATACAGATACGCAAAACAATAATATACGATGAAATAATAATATGAAAATGATGATATACACAATAAAATGAGATCGCACAAAGAGTCAACAAAAGTTTCAAGAGCAAAAGGGTAATTTACGTGCACTAAATTTAATTGTGCATAACATAATTTGACTAAGCAATATTAGGCAATCAAAGATATGGTTGTGGGTACAAATTTTAAAATTACTCCTACAACGATTTTACATCTTTATTTAAAATAAACCTATTGTCTCTTGTATTATGTATAACAATATAACAATATTACTTCTAAGTAATGGACCCGCCTAACAAACTTTTCCTTCAATTTGCATTTCGACGTCCGTATATTCAGCAAACCACCGACTCCAGCCCTTTCTTCATTCATAAGATCAAGGGAACAAGTGGCAAGTTCTGATTCGGCCGGCTCGGTGAGTCCTGACGCCCTCCATTGTGATCGGGCAGCAGGGAAGCACTCTGATTGGTCGACAGGTCATCGCCACTGTCGTGGGGTGTCAGCAGACACTGGATGCGTTCCATGACACAACCCGCTGAGAGACGAGCCTCGGCATCCTGGTCCCAACA
>JAUZND010007430.1:0-10344 GCA_034780555.1 Coelogynopora nodosa | reverse complement strand
TGCATAAAAGCAAGAGGTGGACAAACGAAATATTAGCATTGACTGTACATATTTACATATTATAGTAATATTAGAGTATATTTAATATTAGAGTTATATAAATCATATTATAAATAACAATATTATTGTACTTTAAAAAATTAATTACATTTTGGATAAATTTTGATGTCTACTCTATTTACCTGTTCAGTGCGAAAGATGAAAATTACAATGTTATACTGTGTATATCTATACAAATGTTATGAGAATAAGTTTTCATTTAAAAAAACGTTTATTTGTCATTTTTGTGATCATTGTTTTTTATTGAGAGATATTGTTATACCTCAAACGTCATATCTCATACATCAAACGTTAAAAAGTCATACTTCAAGCGTCATATGTCGTACGTCAAGCGTCATATGTCATACGTCAAACGTCATATGTCATACTTCAAGCGACATATGTCGTACGTCAAGCGTCATATGTCATACGTCAAACATCATATGTCATATTTCAAGCGTCATACGTCGTACGTCAAGCGTCATATGTCATACTTTAAACGTCATATGTCATATTTCAAGGGTCATACATTGTATGTTATACGTTAAACGTCATACATCAAACTTCATATGTCACACGTCACTATAAACGGAAGAACAATTAAAACAAATTTGAAAAGTTGCGCAAGAAATAATAATAATGTGTTTGTTTAGAATATACATTAACAAATAATAAACATAATCAAAATCAAAATATATGTCCCAAATATATGGCCACAATGAATCACAGTAGAAATCGAAAAAATAATTATATTAAAACACCAAGTTTGAAAAAAATTAAAAACCTACATGAAACAAAAATAGTAAAAAATGAACACGACTTTAAGGTACTGAGAGACGTGAATAAAAAAATTAGTATCATTCAGGTAAATAGTCATAAATGGGACAATTAATGCTTTATGGATGTTAGTACAATGGATGCATAATGATCACTCGAAGACATCATATGATCAGGTATATTTCAACTCGTTGAAAAAGGTCACGTCTAAAATGAATCTTCTGCTGTCAATTTTGAAATTGTCCCTTGCCTCAAGTGGTTTTCATTTGTGTGCTGGAAATGTGTTTATCGATTCTGTTGAAGGATTATTTTTAAGAATACATTATATAACATTATTAATTGTAGAATACATTTTATATTGCTATTATAGATTCGGAAAATAAATATATTTATAATTATTATAACAAAACTTTTCTATTTCTACGTGGGGTTTCTTAAACAATTTCTACCAAAACAATGGTATTTTTTCAACTATTTAAACATAAAGAATGTTGTATTTTAATATACCCTAATTATATAACATATAAAGTATAAGTAAACCATTATTGTCTTCCTGGCTCTGGTAACTGGTGTTAATTTAGTATAGGTCTTATAAGAATTTGAAGGATTTTGTTTAAATGAATCACAAGTGTATTCCTTGTATTGGATAAAGGGGAATTGTTTTCTGTTGACTGTATATACAATTATATGTAAGTCAAAGTTCTATAAATACTTACATTAAGTTAATGTTATGCCGTGCTACCAGAGAATATCCAATGACTTTTATACACGCACAAATATTATAATTACTGCTAAACATAATGTATGAATTAGCCATGTTTCATTACAAATACAGTAGTTGTTTAAACATGTTTGTGTGAACATGACAAGATTAGCATATTTCTATTAAAATCTCAAAGATCGTAAACGTTGTCATTTTGTTCACTGTTATGAATCATTACAACAATTAGCATAAAAACTCTTGTTTGTGAAAAACATTCATGCCACATATAACTGTAAAAAAACATAATTGAACTGCCTTTTTAGTACAATTAATCTCATGAAATCACAATTTGCCGAAATGAGTTCATTAAGTGTTGTACTATTCGTTCCCATTCTATTGTCATTCTTTTGGCTGCAATCACTTAGCTCAGATGATAAAGCTGAGATAGAGAAATCAAAACTACTCGATAATTCGTCCACTCCCAACATTTTGTGCCTTACAAGTGACAATTTTACCGACATTCTGAATAATTCATCTGTTTTGCTGGTCACTATGTGTAAGTAGTATGTGTAAGTAGCTTGTAATTTTCTTCAAATAAAATGTAAACATACCATCTTTTCGATAAATATAAATACAACTTCAATGAAGTCTGAAATATAGTTTGACATGTAGGTTTTTTTAATAAATATAACTAAACGATAGGCCTATTAACAAATTTATGATTTTACTAAATCGGTATATACGTATATATCGTTTTTTGTTCTTCTAGAATTATATTCAGGTATTATTTCAGTTTATTTATGTTCAAAGTATTATATGCATTTACATATATTTTATGATAAATACATTTTTATACTTCGTTTTATTGCTTCTTAAATAATTTTCTTACTCACCGCATTATATCTTATTATATTTTATATTATTAGCATATTAAGCATTAGTGATGTCCGTTTCTACAGGTTTTTAATATATTATATTAACGCGCATAAACTCATAAAAAAATGAAATCGATAAATTTAATTTAAAAAGCAGTGCACTAATAGTTCTCGAAAATGTAATAAAAATATTGTGCATTTTATATCTGCAGATGTGAGTTTAAAAATGTCCTTCATCATTAAAAAAAATATATCTACTAAACTTTTTTTCACAATGAAAAATATTATTTGAATTTTAAAGTTATGTTTATAAAAATAAATGTTATAATTCGAAATTATATTTTCTCTTCAATTCCCCTTAGTTGCCGGCCATTCGGAAAAATCTCAAAAATTTCTCTCCATTTTTGACCAACTAAATCAATTTCTCAATCGAAAAGCTTCCCAGAATAATATCACTATGGCAAAGATTGACGTCATCAAATCCTACGACATCTACGAGAGATATAGTCTCCCAGGCACTCCCATGTTGTTCTTGTTTAAAAATGGGGGTGACAGCTACTTCGAATTCCACGGCAATCGTAGTGACATGGCCGACATTATGTCTTGGGTACAACGGAAGTTGAGACCAGCTGCCGTCGAGTTAACATCTGCGAAACAAGCCACTGAATTTGTGGCTTCAGCCAACATGACTGTTGTTGCCTTCTTTAAGGTGGGAAGTCTATTATGAACTGTTTTACCGGCGTGTAGAAATATTTGTAATGATTACACTTCCATAAGATGGCATAACTATAATAAAACGAAAACATAACAACAGAAAATAGATAACATCATGTAATAAACAACATACGATTGACAAAATCCTACCTGGTCATTATTAATCATTTTTAAAATTCAGTAACCAGGAAAGCCATAGCAACGCAACCTAGCATTACTAAATTGCAATACGGAATAAAAAACAACTTTAAACGGATATGACCAGAGGTGGGTTCAATTGAGCATTTAATGGAATAAATAAGTTAATAATGTGCATTATACCTAGTCAATAAGTATAAATAATATCATATCTATAAATGTATTCGACTGATTTATGATGTGAGATAAATGACGTAAATAAATCGAATTATAAAAAACGGTCCTAACAGTGATATTTTGGTATATAGAACCTGATATACAATATACTCGGACCCGATCAACAGAATCTTTATCAAAATTTTATTCATTTTTAATTTATTCATTAATTTTCAAAATTGAATAGATATTCGAAAGGTTTGGCCAGACCCAGCCCAGATAATCAATAAAGGACGGACCAACATTTATAAAAATTGAAAGTAAACATTTAATTGAAATTTGAGTGCTATGTTATATTAATTTTAATTAAAAACAGTGTAATCAGTCATTTAAAGTGGTCACAAAAATATAAAATTTCGCCTTTAAAATCAAAATAACAATTTTTTCTATACATCTATTCGTAAACAAAAATATATATTTTTAATATGTAGAAGTTTTTCAACCCTTATAAAGTTAACATATATAACAAAATCTGACAATGTAAAAATGATGTACAACATATAAATTATCTGATGCATTTTAAAGCAATTTGTCCAATTAGGAGATATTTAATAAATCGCTTGAAATTTCAAGAATATTATAACAAATATATAATTAATATATATTCTACATATTTAAACTTTAACTCATTTTATAATATTATACTGATATAATTTATTCGCATATATTAAATATCAGAAGATTTTTTTTCATTAAATTGCATTGCATGATTCATTTACTATTATTTCATTTAAATGCGTTATTCTTTATAAGTTTTGTTTAACAGACTCCTAATTCAGAGAGATCCCGCATGTTTATCTCGGTTGTGGAACACATTGATGACGCTGAATTTGCCATCACGAACAATGGGGAAGTGCTCCAAGCATTTGATGTCACCGAAGATACCGTTGTCATGTTTAACAAGGTACTATACTTCTGCTAGTTTTGGTTAAAATTTGGTTATTAATACACAAAATATGAAATATTCGAACTATAGGACAATCATTGTGTATAGATTTAATTTTGAATATTTATATATTTATAATTTTACTAATCATTAATATTTGTATACGATATTTTTTAAACAATTTTTTTTCTTGATGTTTTATCGCTATACTTTGTTTTATTTCCATAAGTTTGGAATATCTATTGAAACATTTCAAATCTGAACCCTAAGTAACTAATATATTCTTGGAAATGTTATGTTTACAACAATGAAACAGCATTATACAATTTTCAAATATAAAGTAGAGTACCTCTCTAATACATGATAACTATGTTGGAGCTATCAGGGAAAGCAAAGATATGGATTTATTTCTCTCACTCAGTCCTAGATGTACAATCTAATATAATTCTCTTATATACTATGGTTATGAAAACGATGAGTCATACACCAGTTTAGCGAGGCAAACGTAGGCTAGACAAATATTTTAGCCAATCTGCGCATCCTAAATAAGCTAATTATGTTGAAACTTAATGTAATTAATTTTCTCTTAATAAAATAAATTCTTTATTTAACGGTACTATAAATAAACGTAACATTTTACTACGATTTTAATGGTGCAAAATGAAATGTAATCTGATAAACTTTTTATTGTTATGAATAGCTTTGAAAAATGCTTATTTATAGGCTGTGCGCAACTGCAATAAAAATCATTTTGCCTCGCAAAGCTGTTTATGCCTCATCTTTCTCACAACCGCCGTGAGGCACCGATTTGATATCTAGGTATGAGTAAGATATACGAAAAATCGATATTTATGAGGCAAAGTATGTCAAACTATATCTAAACAGTGTTCTGTATATGACTATGCAATGATAATAAATCCATGAATTAAATAGCAATGATCACTATACAATGACGGACTATTCTTATTATCGTCAAATGAGCTAGTTATCGCCGCATGAGACGATAACAAGTTATAACATAACTCATTCTTGTTATCGCTCCTGCGTTCTCTTAGGTATAATAAGCTCATTAATACAACGATCAGAGTGAGATACAATTACTTCTCATTCCTATCAAGTGAACATTACTTGTTTTTTATTTCATTTAATAACGTTATGTGTATTGAAGAATCAATTAATTGGCTTATTTATGAGGTGATTAGTAGTCACGTCCATGGTCAGTATAGATCTGTTGAGACCGAAATGATCGAAAGATAATTCGAACATATTTGGATTACGCAATACCTGCTAAACACATATTGCGCAATCTAATTATGTTCAAATTATCTTTCGATCATTTTGGTGTCAGAAAATTAAAGCGTGAATCAGCCATGCTAAATCGTTATAATACTGAATGCTGGCTTGTGAGATCATTAATTTATAAGATTTATCTATACTGACCATGGACATGACTACTAATCATCTCATAAATAAGCCAATTAATTGATTCTTCAATACACATAACGTAATTAAATGAAATAAAAAACAAGTAATGTTTACTTGGTAGGAATGAGAAGTAATTGTATCTGCCTTTGATCGTTGTCTTAGTGAGATTATTATTCCTATAAGAGAACGCAGGAGCGATAACAATGAATGGTCACTATCGAGTTATGTTATAACTTGTTATCGTCTCATGGCTAGGCTGTCGTCTTGAGCTTCGCTCTCGACTCAACCGTGAAACGATAACGATTACATATTATATGCGTCGTTCTGCATTTCAGAATGTTTGTGGTGCTGTCTTTACAAAGCAATCATTTTGTATATAGATTTGTATTCGAAAACTGTTTATTATGTGTTGATACATAACTGTTTTTATTAATTTATTTCATTTTAATAAGTTTCTACCGCTTTTATAAAAAATGTGCACTAGCAATTAAATTATTATCAAGTGGTTAGTAAGATATAAAAAATAAAATCTACTTTCAAATAATATGTATGCTATCTATTTTATATCAATTTGTAAATGTGACATAATTCAAATGTGCATGTTATATTTTGTATGTATATTCATTCCGAGAATGTGATTTTGACGAATGATAATATATTATTGACCATTTATTTACTTTTTAATATCCATAAATCCAATAATTTAATTATGCATTTCGGAAAATTATAATTTACGAAATTTTCAAAATTATAAGCAAAATGGTTGCACTTCGTTTAAAAAGATGTAAAATTGTACCGGACTTAAGATTTTTAGAAAAAAATGGTTTTCATAAATGAAACGGACTGGTTGATAATTAAAAATTCAAAATTCAAGGAGCAATAAGACTGCGGCAACAGTTAAAAGAATGCAGAAATATTTTGCAGGAATGACTGAGAAATTAAATTCTGGTCACAATTCGACCAAAGCACAGAGTAGTGATTTCGAGTTGCGATTGCATCAATGTAAACAACTGCATTTTTCCTAATGTGTTTTCTTATTTGTGTTTCAATGATAAACAACAGTAAATGAACACGTTCTGTTCAAACCCTCAACACCACCATAAAACAAATAAAAAGTGGATTTTTTGTTTAAAACAATCCAGAAATTATGAAAGCGACTATATAAATAATATATAATAAATATACGTATAATATAAATAAATAAAATAAATAATAAATAAATCTAGAAACAAAATTTCATAATCATATCAGGATGGTTTTCATCAAACCACAATTTTTATTTTTAATGTTTACAACCCAAACATAGCTTGTACTCTATATGTAAAACAGGCTTGGAGTGATAAGATGGCAAGTCAAACCTGCGGATTTATAAATATTTATTTATATTCTTGTTTGAATCTACTATTAATTTATATATTTCATTAACTTTTAAATACCGCAGCATTAATGCTACAATGTATAACGCGACCTTAATCATAATTAATTTTTTAAATATTTGTTCGCGATTCTTGTTACTAAAATTTTGACGACATAAAAAACGCAACTTAAGTACCAGTTGTTTATATCACTCTCCAATTGCTTTTATTACAAATTATTAATTATTACACTATTTTACACTAAATTGTATATTACTCTATTTTACGTGCACAGTACGACGGTGAAAATGTTACCTTCTCTGTTGAAAACACCTGGACGGAGTACAACCTGGGTGTGTTCATTCTCAACCACATCGGTTCCGCTGTCCAGGAATTCTCTTGGTCGCTGATGACGAACTTTATCAGCCCCACCATCCAGTTGCATGCCTTCCTGTTCACGCAGACAAACAGCACGTACCATCGTGGTGGGCTGCTCAACTTTACGACGGTTGCACGGGAATATCGTGGGAAGGTGGGTGATTGTAAATGACAATTAATCACTCTTTCGAATTATACATTATATAAAATGGGAGACTGCGCTTTATTTGTATACAGTAGCTGGTTTCAGTGAGGTGGTTGCTGATTGCGCAAATGTGCAAAAACTGTGTCTTGTAAATACTTACCAAGTTTGTAAAAATGTTTAGCTGGGCAGTATATGGTTAATTGTCGATTTTAAGCGTAGACCACAAAGTTTAAATAAATCTTGGTGAAAATTATGTATTTCAATATTTGTTTTTAATCTCGTAAATATAAATATTAAAACCAAATGCTGCAATTATTATTGCGATAACAGTTAGTAAATAAACTTAATAATTGTATAACAGTCAAGTGAGCGAGATGAAATCATGAAAACACATTTTAAGCAAAGTTGTTGATTTCCCTAAAATAATTTCTTATAATATATTATCTATAGTCAAAACACATCTTTCGTCATTTGTGATTTCGTTGAAATTGTAAATCTTATTTTTATTAAAGAATTTGTATTTTCAAATATTCACAAACAAAAAAATATCATATATGATTCTAATGAATGGATTCTATTAATATTTATCTCAAAGCCATCAATTAGCTTTATATGAAATCACGAGGGAAAGTTCTTAAATAATTGTAACGTACAGCAGAAAATGGTTATTATGTACATTGTTATTGTGGATAAATACAGTATTTTGTTATGCAAAAATAAAGTTATGAAAAAGAAAATGTCTAAATAGTATTTTTTATTTTTTCTTTGATTTACAGAGACTTGGCTTTATATTGTATAACGTAATTAGTCATTGAAACTTACGTGTAACATTTAAACATATCAATATATTATTTTAACTATACGATATTGTATCAATTATCCATAAAACACCAAATAATATATTGCATCATACATTGCATGATTTCCAAGTTTGTATAGGTGCATGCTTACTTAATATTGTTAGTGATGTAATAAATTGATTTAACATTTTAACGTAATAATTCGTTCTCAAATACAAACGAAATAGCCTATACAATAACCACTTCTCAAAGGTCGCATATCTCGCGTGTTTCCTCATTATTGGCAGGTCACCTTCCTCAGTGTTGACGTCCAAAGTTCCGAAGCGACCGGCATTCTGCCCACATTCCACATAGCCGCGAACAACACTCCCGCCTTGAGGGCGGCTCGAATCCAGGCCGCCACCGACCCTGTCCGCTACTCCCTGTCCACCTTTGATGGCGGTAACCTCTCGGTAGCGGTCATTCGCAGCTTCATCCAAGGAATTCTCGACGGCCGCGTCGATCCGATATCGCCGAGCGAGGAGATTCCTGACGACTGGAACAAGAGCGCGGTTAAAACGGTTGTGGGTAAAAACTTCCACGATGTTGTTAAAGATCCTAGAAAACATGTGATAATATCATTCAGTGAGTGTGCAAGTTATATATATGTTTTTTTGTATATTTATAAAAGCCATTTTGATGGCTATTTTTAAGTAGAACTATAATATATTGTATGTAAACGAAGTTTAACGTGTATAGCCTCTGTCAAATCTTAGCATGACGTCAGAATCACAACATTTTATGTTGTTCTAGATGAATTGTTATATATTGTAATAATTGTACGTTCTTCATATATATACATACTGTATATACATATTTTATTTAAAATTGCGCATTTAGAAAAAATTATATTCAAAAAATATTAAATTCAATAACATATAGCATGTAAATGTGTTTATTTATCATACATATTATGGAACATATAATAAATAATTACATTAAACTGTATAGACCGATCTTTAATTGTTTAACTTTTTATTTAATAAGAATATTAATAAGTTACAAAAATATCATCAAGGTTGAATAAATAATTATGTAAATTCACAAAAGTTTAAATCATTAAATTAACAAGCGAGATATTTAAGCAATTAATAAATCAATTTAAAAAATTGTGCTCAAATATTATTAATTCGTCATATAAACTTATTAGAGTAATCCCTTTTGTTAGCATAAATACATATAATATATTAGGCCTACTTTTCCAATCACTGCCAAGTACTTGTGCGTGGTGTCTCGTACAAATCCGATTGCATCATTAATTATTGTACAATTTACTCGAATAATCTATTGTATAATTTTTTGTGTAGTTATATACATTACATATGTGATAAATACAGTTTAATACTTATATATATATAAACTTGTGCTTATACAGCCGCATCGTGGTGTCTCAAGTGCGAGCTCATTTCGGATCATTTGAAGCAGCTAGCGGTGGACTACAAAGAAACGACAGACCTCCTATTTGCAACAACTGACTTCTCCAGAAACGAATATAAGGACGTTGAAAGACACCAGTTTCCTGCTGTAAAGTTATTCCTGAAGGAGTCTAATGAAGAAATTGACTTCACTGGTTTGGCTACATACGAAGACTTGAAGCAATTTATTGATTATAACTTGATCAGCAAACAGCAGCAGGTAATATATCGATTTTATTTTAGGTCACACATTGCGCATTTTGAGCGTTTTCGAAAAGTAGAATCGGTTCCGATTCCAGACTCGCTTTTAAAGAATCAGTCGTTCGAAAAGTCGGATTCGGTAAGCGTTGCCATAGAAAATGTGTAGGTCACGTATCTGATTCTAGACATGCCCCTGCTCGTGTCTAAATTGAAGCGCGCATTTAAAATTACTTTCGTT
>JAUZND010007427.1:0-10345 GCA_034780555.1 Coelogynopora nodosa | reverse complement strand
GTATTAAGATAGCATAAAGATTGTATTAAGATAGCATAAAGATTGTATTAAGATAGCATAAAGATTGTATTAAGATAGCATAAAGATTGTATTAAGATAGCATAAAGATTGTATTAAGATATAGCATAACGATTGTATTAAGATTATATTAAGATTGCATAAAGATTGTATTAAGATTGCATTAAGATTGCATAAAGGTTGTATTAAGATTTCATACCATGGTTTAAGATTGCAAAAAGATTATATTAAGATTGCAAAAAGATTGTATTAAGATTGCATAAAGATTGTATTAAGATAGAAAAAAGATTGTATTAAGATAGCATAAAGATTGTATTAAGATAGCATAAAGATTGTATTAAGATAGCATAAAGATTATATTAGAATAGCATAAAGATTGTATTAGAATAGCATAAAGATTGTATTAAGATATAGCATAACGATTGTATTAAGATAGCATAAAGATTTATAAGATTGCATAAAGACTGTATTAAGAAAGCATAAAGCATAGTTTAAGATTGCAAAAAGATTGTATAAAGCATATTTTAAGATTGCAAAAAGATTGCATACTGGTTTAAGATTGTATATACTGTTAACTATAGAATAAAATTTAAATTACTAGAATAAAAATTGTAAAAAGAATGATAATAATTATGCCAAAAAATTCAAAACTGAATAAAGTTCTAGAATAATTTTACGCAATAAGAGCAACCAATAAATTTAGCAATGTAAAAATAAAACATATCCGTATACCTTTTATACTTCTATTTAATGTACTCAATGTAATCAATGTAAGTACCAGATCTCAAGCATGAATTGAGGTAGTCATACCTATATGGAATATGCTGTAAATAACAAAGCCAAATAAGGATAAACAATTTCAATAAAGCAGAATCGATTTGTCATAGTGTAGGCCTACGGATTAGAACCCTCATTTGAACCCATATTTGAATCAAATTTATAGACCTCATTTGAACCCATATTTGAATCAAATTTATAGACGGTATTAGTAATAATATTCATAACAACAACTAAAATATATATGTTAACAATCAATTAATCTGTAGTCCACAAATATAGGCCTATATTTTGTAATTTCGTGTTTTGTAAGCAATCCTAACATTATTCCGAAAACCCAACAAGAGAATTAAAGTACTCTATTAAAATTTAAAGACTCAGTATCAATCAAACACTCAATCAAACACTCAATATCAAGCAGCTTAACAAACATACTATATAATATACATTATTACATATTATCTTAACTTACCATATAGGATTATATTTCATCGCTTCAAATTAATTCTACTTACTTAAGAAATCGAACTCATTTGAGAAAACGAAGCTATACATATAAATAGCCAATATATAGCTTTATGGACAATATTTTTGAGAAGCAATAAGTGTCTGACACTATAGTGATGGCTGACACAAATTATAGTTATTTTCAGCGATGTAGCAACCACAGAAATGTTCAACTGATTTCATGAAGGATAAATATATTTTAAGTAATTGTAAAAATATCCAAAACTTTGTCTTGTTTTAGGTTTTGCTTAAGACAAAAAGATATATATTTATATATAATATATGTATTCGATCCATATATGACGAAAATGGAAAATTTAATTATTTTGTAAAAAAAACTAAATAATAATCACTTTTAATGGCCGTTTGACAGATATTTAAAAACTATAATTTTTTTTTATTATGTTCATATATAATATAATCGCTGCAAATGTCAGTTTCCGACATCAGAATATGTATGTATTTCTAAATGGATACATTATATTTAAATCCTTAACATCACCACAAAAACAAAATAAAAAATATATATAAAAAAGAACCAGAAATTATCAAAGCGACTATCAAATAATAAACAAAATAATAACATCAGGAGGGTTAAAAGAAAAAATAAAAAATCATGACTAAACTCCAGAAATTTCAAACAAACGGAATGAGTTATTATCAAACTACAAAATAAATGTACGCATGACTATTATAGCTAGGGTATAAAACTTCATTTAAATATTTCGCTAACTATTCAAAATATATACATTTCAGCAGCCACGTAAACCATCTGCCTCACATGCAAAAACTCACATTAAAACTGTAAACTATTTAAAAAAACTGTTTTAGGTTTATTTTTGTCAGTGGTTTTCAGGTCTAAAACAGATACGAATGCATACAAAACAGTACTACAATATGTTTTATATCGTCAATTGATATTCTTTGGTAGTTATTCTAAAATATTGAAACAAAAATACTACGCCCAAAAACCGTTTTAAATGTTTAAAAGTAATATTTTTGTTTGGTCAAAAAAATTTGGAAAACAAAAGTCAATGATTTTTATTATAAAATATATATAACTGCTGCTTTATGACACCGGTTCAGACTAGATAACTATCGACAAATCAACTCGACTCAGTTTATATTACTTTAATGATTATATGATTGTTAAATGACAATATTGCTATATAACTCAGTATTTGACTCAACTGTATATTTATATTTTAAATAGTTATTCTACCTATATATATATAGCAACAAATAATTCTGGGTTAAACATTAATATTTTATGTTGATTTCAACATTGAGTAAAAACCGATGCTGCATAAGATGAACAGAATAAAAATAAAATAACCATACATTGAAAAATTAAAAGCAATGGTTTTTGCTAATTTTTTGTCATGACAAAGCAAATTTATTCTGCGGTTCATTATACAGACTGGAATTTTACCAAATAAATTAAAAATTATGTGTTATTGCCTATAATATATAGGCATATATTTAATAAAATTGTGAAAAATAAACAAATTTAGATCAAATTAAGTTAACCGCAAGAATTAAAACAAAACTAGAAATACAAATTGTATTTATTTGTAAATTAATTATATATACGACTCGATGACTTCAAAACGTATTCAAAAAAATGCTGTAATGTTTTATAATTTCTAATATTCCTAAGAAAAGTTAAACTTGAAACTTATACATTTTATAGAATAAATATTAATTTCTTGCAGTTATAATTTAAAGGAGAGTTGTTTACTCATTTATACTTTTATTTCACAAAAGATTAGATTTACTTCAAAACAAATCATTTTTGAAATTATTTTCAAATAAATCAAATACTTTAATTCTATAATTAAAAAAAACTTTTTCAATCATTTTATAATTGAAGTCAGTTGTCCAGAAAACGTATAACCATTTAATTTAATTTAAATCTAAAATAATTTTTTGGAACATTGTCCATTGAAATCGAACATCACATCTTTTTTCGTGACCAGCCACTTGAAATCGATGTTGAAAATCAGAGCTAAAATTGTCTTTTCCAGTTGCTATAGGGTCACTTGAAACACCGGCCACATCTCATCAACACTTCAAAATGTCTTAACTATATTACCTCCTTTATAAGATTTGGACTCGTCCGAAAGTGGTATTCCATGTATGTGCTTTGCCGCATGCATTTGTTCCAGGTAAAAATCTAATACGACAGCATATGCAGTCAACCGATGGCTGCTATAATCATGAGCTTCTTACTTCACAAAGCCAACGAAACTTCAGTATAATTGTAAAGAATTACTTAATGATGCACAATCCTTATAGCCAAATGTAACATAATTGTTCATTATATACTCACTGTGCCCATATATAAATCTGTAATCAGCTTTATAAAATTGAATTTTCCTGCTAACACGGTTTATTTGTTTACACGCGATTGAATATAATCCTCTTATACAAAGGCTGGCAATGATATTATCGTTCCTAACTTATAATAAGAATCAACCAGATTAGCGGGCCAATCAGGCCTTTAATTAGCACTTTTGACTGACCAACTCGCCTTTTACACTATACTATATAATTCGGAAGAGGATTCAGTATTTATAAGGTGTACGCCCCCCAATCACACGAATAGAGGCGAAATTAGCTCCCAGAGCCTGTTTTTTATAGACAAGAAAATTCATGGTCACGAAAGGTCTTGACCACCTCAAAAGTTGCAGAACAGTGGGTCAGCCATGCATACGATATACTATATACATGACTATCCATACCTAATGATATTTAGGAGATACGACGCTAAAAGAGTTAGCAACCGACGGTTTCAAGTGGATGATGAAATGAGATCACCGGTGAGAAGTTATCCTCTTTGCCATGCTCGATTATCCCCTCGAAAAGGCGGTCTTCCATTGCGTAGATTGGCTCTTTGTTGACTGAGGACGTGCTTGAGTGGTGTTGGTCGTGCTGAGTCGCTCTATTTCATTACTTGCCAATTTGCGGACAGTGATTGTCCGCTGATGAACATAAAAGGCTGACCAGTATAGCCTAAGTCTTGTTATACTCTCTTCCTTCAGGGAGCGTTTCATATATTATATTTGGTAAAATAAGCAGTCTACATTTTTTACGGACCAGCGAATTTTGTTAATTTTAATACTAAATTATGGCGCGCTCAAACAATAGCCACATTATTCATTAATAAAAATTGTATTACATAAAAATACATCAATTCACAGAGTTCATAACTATTTTTATGCTGGGTAATGAACATATACATCTTTCTTAAAATATGCATATATATTTTTATGAAAATTCCCAAAAATATATATATGTCGATTCAATAACCTTTTCAATTTTAAGCGACAGTCCTAAATAATATTTTTATTATGACAGCTTACTTATGTAGATACGAATATAATTAAAAATATGGAGAATTTTTTTTCATTATCTATAAAAAGTATTGCCACAGGTTAAAATGAAAACTATCGCAGCTATACTTAAAAATTTCACACAAAAATATAATATCTATTAACCAACTATCGCATGCTTTCCATATATGTAGGATTAAAAACAATAATTTATTTCCAATTTTTGTAACTATATATTTGTTATATTGTTATGTACTATAATATATGTACTACAAAAAGATAAGTATTATATAAGGCATCAATTGTTTGAGTTTTTGTTTGGGGCCTGTTACATTTTCGCATCACTAAGCCTCAATGTCTCTCTCCCCGTTTGACACATCTATATTGCAAATTTTACTAAATGCAAAACCGATTTTCATTTACTGTAGTTTTCAATTAGTCACAGATATGCAACTTTGAAGTCTCATGGTACTTCTTCTTGTTATATTACCTGTTTAAATCAAATTTTTGTCAATCTTTCGGCTTTTCAACAAATTTCTATAGACTAATCTGCAAAGTTGCATTTTTCAATAATTGTTATATTATTTTAATAATTTGTAACGTTTGAATATCTTAACCTTTATTTATTTTTATCATGTTTCTGAAGGTGAACCATGTTATTCTCCTAAGTTTTGTTATAAACATATACAATAGAAATACTGTGATATTGAATAAATTTATTATTGTAATTTTACTATATAAATATGCATCACAATGAGTAATCAAATCGGGAATTAGTAAAAAATAAAAATATGAAACAAATTATAAAAGTAATAATTTGTACTAAATTTATACCAAATTATAAAATAAATATTTTTACATTTAATTAAACACAAAATTAAGTAGCAATATTAATAGGTGATCTTATTGAAAACGAGATTTTTATTGAAATGGATACAGTTTATATCGTTATACCCAGAACATTCATATTTGTTATCAAATTATCGCAGCCTACCTAAAATATCGTAATGCGATATATATTGAAACTTGTGGCAGCACTATTGTTATAAAAAATTTGATTTCAGCTTTTTTTAGAAAATTAAAATATTTACTAGATTCTGCTACTACAGGTAGCGGATACAATGACTGACTCTAATTGAATAGCAAGTAATAGTGATTTTAATAGATATTATTTCACGAATTTTACTACCATAATTAAAAGATGTTATTTAGAAAAAGCTATACCTCTAGATGTCAATGAATTAAAATGCGTGGATGCAGTTCCTAATCAAATAAAATAACAGCGAATACTTTCTAGTCATGTAAATCACATGTTTTTTTACTTACTATTTAATATAGACTAAAACATATTGGAATATATATATGATCTAGAAAATATTAATGTTTATTGTAATATAACACATTAATATACCAAAGACAAAATGGAAAGAACGCATATACATATACGGTATTTAAATAATTAAAATGTCGCAGAAAACCAAAATATGTCAGGCACTCCAAATTACAATTTTTCCGGATTTCTAATAAACAACGCATATATTTAGCAGGCACTCTTTTTTCAGTTTAAACACAATCAGATACCGATATTTTTTTTAATATTTTACAGCGCAGCGCGATAAGTCAAAATAATCCCATTTATATCAAAAACATTTAGATTGACATAAGACAAAACAATATATTAGGATAAAATATGACAAATATATTTCAAGAAATGACAAGCAAGGACTGAAATGTAAAATCTAAACAACATGTCATTAGTGATAGCTCAACAACAACGCACCATCACAAGCGCTACTTTAAAAATCAATTGTACACAGCAAACAATACAGCACTGGCTCTGTTGTCTATATAATATATACCACGATTTAAAGACGAAAAACTCGTGGTTAAAAAACTGTAGTATCTTTGACATTCTCTTTTTTGAAAAGTTTCATATATAGATAAACAAATAATGGCTTCACAATGGGAAGAACACGGATTGTTGAAAAGACATAACAATATGATATAATCTACGAGTACTTTCATAACAAAAACTGTTTTCAGTATATCCCCCGAAATATAATTTTACACAATAAGTAGTCAAAGATAGCACAAAAACACAGTGTTACATGAGCGGCCTATACATAGATAATCTTCAATATGATAAATTCATATGCTGCATGATTGTTGTAGACTGAGAAATAATAGTTAAGAATAATTTTTTTAGAGTTTTAGAAAACGAACCAGTCGTACTATAATCTAAATGATAAACCATTTTTTCAATAATAATGCTGCGTTATGATTATTCATGTTCGAATCTAATTCAACATTTCAGAAATAAGCATGCGTCGATAAAATATAAAAATTAAATATATATACAGGGCTATAGTAGTTATACACACAAAAGTAAAAATAAAGATTAACAAAGTGTAATGTTGAATATGAATAATATTAAACTAAGAATTCGTAGAATTTGAGAGCAATGCATGCGGCAAGCGTATTTTTAATGAGCAGAAACAAGAAAACGATTCCTAACTTGTACTACGTTTAACATGAAATGAATTAATCTCAAATATTGCCGTCAAATGACAGAGAAAGTCCGCGTGTATATATAATACACTTCGCTTATTACAAAAACTCCTCACTTAATACGATCGATTGTGAGAGGTTCATCGGATAGAGATCTACATAAACAGTTACCTCGGATATTATGAATACCGGTTAACACAGACGAGTTTTGATGGGCCTTTAATCTCGTTATAAGCGAAGTTCACCGTATTATATAGCGAGACAAGATGTGGCAGAAATGTGTTAAAATCAGGAAATAAAGTCGTCAGTAAATTACAAACCATGTTTAGTTGAACAAAAGAAAATTGAACAAAACTGATCGAAGTAAATGCGGATTGAGTTTAGTAGGTTGATTATATTAGAATACTATAATTGAATAGTATTAAAAGCTCCTCTACTATATTAAACAAAAAGGTGTATATGTTAAATAGAAAATACACTCGTTATAACATAATCATGATCGTGAAGAAGATACTGATAAGAACGTGCATTGCTGAAGTGAACATTTTTAGGTTTTATCTCAAACTATTATAGTCTTCTGTTAATGCCCGTAACCTATGTGATGAAATGCCTCTTTTTTCGATGTAAATATCATAATTAACGTCCATTGATAAGTAGTAGTAATATATTGTAAGTACAAAACATAACATTTATTCTTAGTTTATGATAGTTAAAGAGAACAATTTAAGATAAAAAAATTACCAAATGAATGACATTATAATTAGCACAATATTTAAACTAATTTTATCAAAGTTAAATTGTATCATATTATATTTTTGCTATAAATACTAAAGATATTGATCACATTGTGATTAACTGAAATCTGTTTTATGATAGACATAAATATATTCACTGATGAAAACTTTAAAAACTCACTCATCTATAGCAACAATGAAAGCAAATATATCATCAATAACGATAAATGAAACTCTGAAATGCTTACTGGAATAGTCAGAACATGGATACTCTACGTACAGATAAATAGGACTCTGATACACTGACTCAGTCATTGACAATATAGCCGGTGAGTTTAAATAATGGCGGCCAGGACAAAGGTAAGGTACACCGAGCAAACAATACGGCATATCACATGCAAATGGAGTTTAATACTTGATAAATAGAGTTCAAAATAATCTCAAGAAGTTTGTGTTTTTAGTAGGTGTCAATGATAGTAGTATAGACAAGTAGTACATTTGTGTACATGATTTGTTTTACATTGATAAACAACGACAAAATGTGCGCGTGATACACATGCCAATATCAATGTTTAGCAGTCAAGTAAAATTAAAATAAATAAGCGTATCGCATGCGCAAAGTTGAACACAAAACGAGTAACGTTAAAACAAAACGATTTAGATTCGAATGTAATCTTATGTGTATAATTGAGATTGCACCAAAACGTTAAAGCAGAAGAACTTTGGAGATAATGTTCAAAATGGGAGAATGACTTAAATAAAATTCGCTGCCTACAAATTCGTTACAGTGGGAGCGGTCGCATTGATCGGTTCTCCGATGGTGCATATACTGAAACAGCAAAATACATTAATTAAACTATTATATTTTATAAGAACCATATACTACTTTTAAAAACAGAAGTAGTAAAATAAAGATAGTTCATTTAATAAAATATATATGTAAAACTATAACAGGTTGCTACTATACAGTAAAATAATACAATCTTATGTACCTAGTGTACACATGATCTAATTTATAATAGCTTAATAATATTCTCTCAATAATAAAATAACGCAATACCTACATATTATGAAGTGCTACTAATACGTTGTGCTTATAAACATTAGAATGTAAATATTAGTAATCAATATTAACAATGTAATTATATTATAATATCTTTAATACTAAAATATAATTATGTTCAATCTAGTCCTTTTTTTCAACTAGAATTTAGTAACTGCGCCTACTAAGCCATTATTATTTATTTTGATATATTTATATTGAGTATTTTAATTGTAATAATATGTAATTATATCATAATATCTTTAATACTTAAATATAATGAATGCCCAGTCACATTTTCTTCAATTAAAATTTAGCACCTGCACCTATAAAGAAGCCATAATTATTTATTAGTAAAACATTTTATTTTGGGTCTTTTAAATTGATTTAAAAATAATTAAATACTAAATTATATTAGTATACAAATATTTTAACAATGATAAAACAGAACAGAATAAATATAGCTTTATTGCTCTTAGAATAAAAATCTAAGAGAATCGATATTGACTCACCATTTAAGATGTAATCGGTAAGAAGGGTGCTGACTTGAGGATTACCAGAGAGAATGGCGGTGAGAATATCGTTAAATATTTGGAGAAGCTCCGAATCTGGAGACCCACTGCCTTGATGATAGGGAATCGTTGTAGTCAGGTACTAAGCGCAACAATAGAAACACACATACATTATATTTTAAAATATAAATTTTCTAAATAAAAAGTGTCATTATCGCAATGTATCTATTAACTTAGTTGTCATATGTCTTTTAATGGGCTATTGTTATACTAGAAATCTTCAACTTAATTGAATTATCACTATATTAATATAATTATATGACTATTCAATGAATATACTGTAGAAGGCGCGCTTATGAATGATCAGTTATAAATGAACTTTTAAAATAATTATGTATATATAACGAAATGAACATCTATAAATAAAATGTACACTGAATTTTACTTGTAATGATAGCGAGAAGGAACTCGGCTTCACTAAATGCCTTCACCAAGTCACAGTTAGCCAGTGCGGTGAAGTAGGCTCTCAAAAAACCAGCATGACGACAAACAAAAGAATCCGGCCTCCAGTTTCCAGCCGCATGGCCAGGCCATTCCAAGATGGCGGAATGTGTACAAACTATGCAGGAGGTGCTAAGAATTGCTGGGTAAAGACAGGTTACCAATGGAACATGAATCTGTGTACATACAATGTACGGACTTTGATGGATGACGACAGAATAACGGAACTGGAACAAGAACCAGAAAACACTAATTGGGACATTGTAGGTCTCAGCGAAATCAGAAGAAGAGATGAGTGTAAGATGAACTTAAAAAGTAGAAATGTCCTATTTTAGAAAGGCTACCAAGCAAAAAGTGAGGCAGGAGTGGGATTCCTGATCAACAAGGACATAGCAGGAAACGTTACCAATT
>JAUZND010007426.1:0-10346 GCA_034780555.1 Coelogynopora nodosa | reverse complement strand
CTTTCGGGAGTAGTACAGTGATATGTAATGCGATAGTTTGTAGGCCCATTATAATATAAAAACTACATATCTGATAATTATGAAATTTACACACACAATACAATAAAATGTTTTCAATTTAACCCAGTATCTAACTCAAAAGGTTAAAAATCTGTAATACGATAGTTTGTCTTTCGGACGTCGATATTTAGACAGTATTGCTCTTGTCCCTCTGCTGTTTGTACTGGCCCTGCGCTTAGTGCTGACTTATTATTAAATGATGGTTCACGAGTCCATTCATTCACTTGGTTTCTAAGTTGTATTGAATGTCAAATAAGATGCGTTCTGTAGCTGAATTCATTTTAAAACATTTATGTAAATGTATATATTATTATAGTTCTAGTATAATTCTTCTATAATTTATTAAAATTTTAATATACTATAATAGTATATTAATTGCTATATTAAAAGCTTGCAAAATATTTCAAACAACTAATTTGTGCTGGCTATAAAATACTAAATAAAACAAAGACGAACTCTAGTTTACCACTATGCTCCAATGAAAAAGGATGTACATACTATTATTTAATTGTTGCATTGATTGAATTTATTACTTTAAGATTTATCACCATATTATACAATACAATATAATTTACGTTATTGTTTTTTAGGATGGCGATAAATCTTTTATTACCATCCTTAGTCTAAAATAAAATACGCTTTTATCACATTACATAGAAAAAAATAATATAATAATGAGAAAATAAACAATTTCGAGGAAGAGCACTATTTAATTACGCATTGCTCCAATGAATGGATATTTTTAAAGCTATTTAAAGATGCCATATTTGCAACAGTCATGAAAACTTAATTGAGCACAAATATAGGGGGCAGAAGCAAAAGAGGGAATAATCTGGTAAGCAATGAAATGAATAAAACACTTCATTTTCTATTGTATTGGTTTTTTCGAACAATCAATACAAAAAAGATCTAATGACAGAATCTTCAAATATATAATGCAATACATGGTGCCCGCGGCTGCTCTAGCCATACATTTTTCCAGACATAAAAAAACATTTTCCAGATCATGTGACATTTTGGTGCAGCTTCCTATAGGGAAGGAGGGACTTTTGGCATTTCCAATGAAAATATAAAATACCATGCCACAACATCAGCCAATTGTTTTATATAATCAATTTTATTATACAAATATTAACAAGTTGAATAAAAATTATATGTAACATAGGTAGGTACTGTATAGTATTACATTTTTTATATTAAATTAAATTTTCCCAAGACAACGGACACCATGCTATATTATGACCGCAACAAAATACGGTGATATCAAATGCCATTGATATTACGCGCGTGATCGTTTCGGTAGGTGATAGTAAGTATGGAAAGCCACAATGTTTTAACCTTGAGATATTCTCGCATAATATATAAATGTAGAAGGATCTACAAAACGTAGCAAACACGTCATGTTCAATAACAAACGGAAAATGTTCAACCTGTCAATGTGGAGAGGAAATGCACTCTGGGAGGTACAATTAATACTACACTTGTATAAAATAAGACATCAAAAACCGACGCACTGAGGGGTATTTATCACTTTATCATCGCTACCGACTGGGCCGAAGTACTGCATTTTTGACCATTCTCAACAATAATACAATCTTCGAGGGGTTAAAACCCAAGCCGCGGGACGATCGGTACACTTTATCCAGCAACATGTCGC
The DNA here is from genome assembly GCA_034780555.1 of Coelogynopora nodosa. Classification (NCBI taxonomy): domain Eukaryota; kingdom Metazoa; phylum Platyhelminthes; order Proseriata; family Coelogynoporidae; genus Coelogynopora; species Coelogynopora nodosa. Next base: position 8,629 of record JAUZND010007426.1, on the reverse strand, counting down.
CAGTAATAACACCCCCCAGCCAGGTAGTGTGTGCACGCAGACAAACCGATACACAATTGTTGACTCGAGCTAGTGGGGCGGGAAGTGGGGCGGCATACTGGTGACTATTAATAGTACCAGCATCAACAGTGAAGTGATCGAATTCAAAGGGACCTGTCAGGTGTGTCGTATAGTCGAGTGATCGGGGGGCGGGCGGTACTATAGTGATTGATACAACAAGGAATACATGTGGTCCATAAATTTGGGTGTACACTAGGAGGGGGGGGCGGGCGGGGGGAACCGACAATAATTAATTAAAGTCTGTATTCTGACCTAACCAGAGGCTATTCAGAGTGAATAATGGAGTGTGTATTTTACTTGACAGACCAAATAACAAACCGATACATGTGATAGGTTTGTATTCTCGAATTTCATTTTTAATTACTAGGGCTACAATGATGAAAAGAAAACGCAATTTGGTTTTTTTCAGAAAGCGATTCCGAAACGCTTCTAGGTAATAGTGCATATTGACAGTAAACCTTTGTTAAACATAGCTTTAAAGACAACCCCAGCGCTGCATACTATTAATAAGTTGTACGTTGTGGGTGCGCAACAAGCATATATCCAAGCAGAAAATGTCTTCGCACTTATAAAGAGACATGAAATGTGAAACAAAGGAAGACATGATCCTAGTATTTCAAACGCTGTATTTTTGACAAAAATTCTGTGATATTTACGTCGTTGTAAACCGCTAAAGTATCGAAAGTTATGTACTCAGTATGCAATAAGAGAGTTTTTGCGCAAAGGAGATATATTTAAAACGTAAAATAAACAGTTTCCAATGGACACATTGGACGAGTATTGTTTATGATTGACGATGTAAGGTGCAACATTAAAATACTATAATATTATAATATACATATTGCCTGATTAAGAACGTCACTGACAAAGAGCGATATGTAAAAATCTGTTCAAAAGCTGCTTTGTTAGGTCTGAATAAGACCTGCAGTCGCCCAAAACTATTTTCAATGAACATGAAGGTTTAGACACGTGAACCAATTCGCAGACAATTTCAAAACGGCCCACTTATCTCAGACTTAGTTCCAAGAATAATCGATGGTTAAGTCAATTCTATTCCAGAGAACTTTTGAAAATATATTGATTTTCTCTTGGACAGATAAAACGAATGGAGCTGGCCGGCAGAGAAAGCATGATGACTCACCTGGTCACGCAAGGTCTTGACAACAGCCTCCCGCACCACCGTTAGTCCATCGGGTGTGACCAGACTGCAGCGCTGCACACAGCTCATGTGCCCATCAACCAGCACCGGGCCCAGCCGCCAATAGGGCTGTCCAATCCCCACATAGCACCGTCTGTGGGCCTCGGCTGCCCGCGCTATCTGCTGATCGATCAGGTCGCCGCTGACAAATAAATAGAAACAAGTTAAGTAACATTTAAGCTGAGGCCTACCGTCATGTATCGTATAATAAGTAGTATCCTAGCCGTAGGAAAATGGTCCATCACTGCAACATTGAACGTATAAGTGTCATTCATAATCATTCAACATTACTAAAAGATGTGTTCAAAATGATAACCTGAATTGCTACACGATAGACAGGTTATTATATTAACTTTATTAAAAATATAAATATTTGTAAAATGCCGTTTTAATGAAATGAATATTCATTAAATCCTCTTATATGTTTAAAATATGTATTTTAACAGCCTATTATAATATATTATTAGAAAAAAATCGATGCATAAACACGCAATGTTATGGCTATATTACGATCTGGCAGCTTTGATGAACACAATTACTGTGTAATAATATTTATACGAAACAATCATGAAAATAGTCGTTTTGTAGACTCAGCTGCCTAGTGGATATCAAATTTTGAAAATATTTCAGATGAATGTCTTGAACTTGAAAACAATTTGTACAGACATTTAAACTGTTCAGTTGATTAAATTAATTATTAATTCACATTATACTGCGCAATGCTTAACTTTTACAGAATATAAAAAAAATAAACTTAGACATTCGCAATTACCAAAGTGAGCTTTTCTAACACTCCAACTGCTTTACAAGTTCAACATAGGACGTACATGACACCTAACGAGCGACAGGAGAGTATAGTCGTGATAAGAACTTTTGACAATAAAAATATAATATTATAATATACACAAACCACCTAAAATTGCTCAATAAAACCGATATATTATCTGTACCTACTGACACTAGACTGCGCATCGAACCTTACCTGCCGAAGCCCAGTTCAGCATCATATCCCGGCTGACTACGAGGGACCACCCCGGCACTGAGTGGGAGCCGTTTGGTTCCATCGGGGTCCAGAACGCCCCGTCCCCCCAGCGGCATCAGGGGATCTGAGTCTCCCCATTGGTGCCCGTGGGTTGCCTCCGCTCTGCAAGATGGAATACGGTAGCTATAATGAGTATCTATCACAAAAACAATATCACCCCTAGAGGGGGCGCTGAATAACGCTGTCACGGAATAACAGTTACTGAAAATTACAATTCGGAATAACGCAGTCTCATATTTTGTCAGGGTTGGAATAACGCTATCACTTAATTTATATTCAGTGACGGCGTTATTCAGAAAAACAGATAAATTAAGTGACGGCGTTATTCCGACCCTGACAGACCAAAAAATAGATGGGAATTTGACATATCATTGTTATTCGGTGACGGCATTATTCCGGCGACCTTAACTATATATTACATGGATCGCACGGTTGTAACAAAACCAAATTGCAAGACACTTTTCCAGGATATTCAAAGACTACCACAAAAATCTAAATAACCTTATCCTAAACGTTCAACGTGCCTAAGATATTTAATACACTATTATATCATTAAATAAAATGTTAGCTTTATTTAATCATAAAATCATAGCGTATATAAACATATGTCAACATATTACATTATTATTGATTGCAAAGGATATGTTCATTGTTCAAAAGTGTTTTTCGTACACTTTACTAATACGTAATTAAATTCGATACACTACCTATCATGTAATTATAGAGATTTACCGAGAATAAATATTCAACAAATTGTCAACCAACTAATAATCTTAATAACTTTTCTATAATATACAAATGTCATCTAAACTAATCTAACAAGTTATGATGTGTCAAAAACAACCGATAAATAAATATACCAATTCTGTATTTAAAAGTGGGATAAAGTCATTTATATTTAGAAATAACATAAGCATTATAGGGCACAGCATATTTTTATGGAGAAAACAGTTTTAAGTTCCAAGGAAAAAAACGAAACTGTCAAACAGAAATTTATAAATCAACTTGGTTTCTTACGTCGACACAACGACCGGACTCATATACACCAGCGCTTAAATCGAATAATGATACTATTGCTTGTTATGGTTGTTTATTGCCAACTACATTAGATAGTAAGGTTCGACACAGTAAGAAAAACATAGAACAGAATCGTTAAATTGTCGATATAGAGATATATCTGAGAATGAGATGTGACTGGCTTACTTTTCAAACCAACATCCTTCTCACCTTAATGTTAACTTCACTAAATAGTTATAAATGCATACTTTGATCAACTTTACTTTTGATATTTCTTTACTGTGTGTGAAGAGGATATTTTAATTACTGGAGTTAAAAGTAAAATATTAAAGTAAAAGTAGAAACACAATGCGCAATTATTTCAGTTATTTATACACCAAATATAAAACATTTATGTAGCTATTTATTCTAAACAAATCAATTGTACATCGGTTTAGATGCTGGGTAAAATGCTTATTACTAATTTTATTTTAGGATATAAAATAGCACATAGAGTAGCTTGTAGGTAGCTTGGGTACAATAGATGGTAAACATAAGTGAACAGAAATGAATTATAGAATCATAGATCAGGATACGACAACTATAAAATACTGGTCACAATGACAATCAAGAAAACGGTTAAAAAATAATATATTAATACAATAATTACTTAATTGTATTAAATGATTAGGGCAGCAAAGTCATAGCTAAATCAAATTACTGGTGCGTTATATTTATGTATATATTGTTATAAATATTCTATATAGTAGCCATAATAAATGCATCATTCAAATGACGTGTTGCTTAGCAACAATGTTTTACTATATATTAGTAGTAATGCTTTATCAAAAACAAAATGACTTTCCTTGATATGACTATATAGTACACTATAAAATGGGTGTTACGAGCTACATTATAAAGTAATTATCGATTATGCCCAAAATGTTGCGTTCTTTGAATACTCAGGCACAGTTAAATATTATGTAAAGGGAACAATACGCTTATTCCGGTTTGAGTTAGTGAAAGCTATATTAACACACATAGTTGAGTTATATAAAAGACCGTCAAATATTATATTTTGAGCTTCTGTTGACAGAAATATCAACTTTTATTTACTTTATATTTCAACAAGAGTAACCATATTTTCCAAAAAAGATTGAGTCATAAATAATATAAACAAAAAAGGGAGATATTTGAGACTAAAATAAACAAACCTAAAGAAATTTAGATGGTCGCTAAAAGTAGACGATATATAATATATATATGTATCTAAATTAGCTAATTTAAACAAATCTTAGCTTTTTTCGATGCCGATATTGAAATACTCCGTCATAACTTTATATATAAGTCTTAAACCATTCTATATCGATTTTCAAAACGTTATTAGTATAAATATAAAACATCACGAAATGACATGATGGTGCAGAGTTGATCTACTATATATAACCTTTAACCTTCGTTGTCGAAACTCATGATCAAATGATAATTATTTCCAAACCATATTAACAATTTAGTCGGGTAATGCATGACATATAATATATGAGTGACTGTTTTGAAACATAAATCACATACGTACACTGTCAGGCGGGGCGTGGAGTGCATGTTGATTTTTGAAAACAATCCTCAACTCTATTCAATGTATACGCAGGGAAACTACTTAAATATTAGTATAATAGAATTGTAACATGAATTGAGTTTAGAATCGATAGTAGAATATACCAAAGGTCCACCGCATATATATTATAAAATTGCGTGCAGCATATATTATATAGAATAAATAATGTTGAAACAGATGATGCTCATTGTTTTTAAGAATTTTGATGTGAATTTTTCCGATAAGAGTATATATCTTAATCTAGAATGACCCAGTTGTATGAATAACACAGCGCGGTCTATTTCACAATAATTGTTGGTTAACCATAACGATGTATGCTATAAAAAACACCAATAAAATACATCTTTGCGTCGAGGTATTATTTCGTTCCCCTTCGACGACGGCTTCCTTTTATAATATATCCTTTAATAAGATCTTACACATTTTTTGATATTAAGCAGAACTTTGTAAAGACTGCACAGGAGAAAATGATGCCATAAAATAATAAATATTCAACACTTTATTAATTATATTCGTAAATGTCAGCTAAAAATTTGCATTTTTAATCCTAACATTTTGTAAAAACTCTAATATTATGCGTAAATGTTCAAAAATATTATATTTTAGCTAAATAAAACACTTGTTTAAAGTATAATCATCTACCAATTTCATAACTTAACTAGAAACCAGGCACATCCACTATTCTATACGTTCATGAAATAAAAATAGCCCTCAATAACTCGTTAGGCAGTCCTTAGACCAGTCCAATGAAGCGACGTGTCGTAATAAAAAAAAAAACTGTTTGTCCTCCAATCTAATGAAGCCATAAAAAAAGTAATTACATGGAGTCTGCCAAATTTTAATAATCACCCAACACTGAACAGTCTGCCAGTTTTGTGCACCAACCAACAACACAGAAGAGGTTCAAAGTAATATAATAAAGATCTGAGGAGTTAGAATATCACCCACCCCCCATGCAGAACGGCTATCATATTTTCAGCCGAATGACCTCCAATAACGTTTTATCACTCAATAAATCATTATCAGATAGCAATATGATGAATTTTCTACAATCCTTTAAGAGTGAATATATATAAGAGCATAAATATAGGCATTTTAAGAGTGTAAAAAATAGTCGGTATCACTGTGTTACACACCATCAAGTGGATAATATTTTTAATTTGAGCACGGATAAAGGTAATTGTTACGTTTAAATAAACAAGATATTTAATTTTTAAAATTCAACCACACTGTTATTATTACAAATATTATTGAATATAAAGTTTCTCGTGAATTGATTAAAAACAATCATATAATTAAATTTTAATCTCTACATAAATCATCCACATAAAAATCCAAAGCTTTGATTAGATATTAGTGACATATATGAGTCTAGCACACACTTTTGGTAATTGTAATATTTACTAATTAGTATAAGATAAGCAGATACAAATAGTTAAATACGAAACTGACGTAAAACTAGGTTAAATTTGCTTGAAATTCGAAACGCGCAGCAGTTTAAATATCATATTAAGTATCATACGCTGGGTCTTCTATAAAAATGTAATATTGTATTTGTAGAATTCGTTATTCAGAATTCAATTCTCTATTCAATTCTCTATTCATATAAAATAACTCAATTACGCCATTTTTCTAGACAAGAGTTTAAATGTTAAAAATTGTGTTTTTTGTATTTATAGCTTTGATAATAATAAAAATAACAATTAAAACCAACTATAAATACTATGCTGACACACATATTAACATCTGATAAATTAGTAAGAAAACCTCTGCATTCTACGTATTTAAAAATTATACTGGAGTAGCCTATTTCAAGAAAAAACGGTAATAAAATATAAATAACAAAATGTCTATAACGTCTCTATGATATATGTCGTCATCGTTTAAAAATGATTCATTGGAATAATTTTTATAAAATCCAAATCAAAATATTCTAAACCAGTCAGGTATCGATTTATTTTTAATAGCAAAATGATTTAACATTCTCAATCCTTTGTAATAACATAAACATATTTTTCTATAGATAATCTAAATGCTTGTCAATTCTAAAAGGTTGGTTCAATTAAACAAATAGCCAATTAAAAGCTTTAGATATAATATATAATCAACAAACAAACTGCTAAGATACAATTAATTTTAATTGATCAAAATGTAAGATACATACAAGTACTAATAGTAATGTTGGTAGAGTGCACATGATATATATTATATGTATAATTTAGGTAACTTAATAAGTTAAGTAAACAAATGGTTATCACTAAGAGGAAAAACGATTTCAAATATTAATTATAAGAGAACAATGTTATTCACAAATTAGAATATAATTTAATACAATTGCCATGAATTGGATAAAAAATATGTTGATGATTTATTTGTAGTTTTATTGTTTTAAAGCTAACATTTTCAGTATCACAAGAATAAAGTAAACCCTGACAATTGATTAATTCAAAATTTAGGAAATAAAATATAAACGTCGAGACATTTTGCACGGTTTGATATTTACAACATGACAAAAATCCTACAATACGGCATAATTATAGCCATTCACCAAACTCAACCGTTTGTTATTATATATATCGTTTAGAACCATTAATTGGACAACCATATTATTTTACTCCATTCCACATAAACATTCAATTGTGAATTCGATTTCATTAACTTTTAGAAACAGTAGATAGAATAACAAACGGAAGATATTCTAAAACATTAGTTAACAACATAATCTTAAAAACCTTTTACTTAACCATATTGTTTATTTAGAATCGTCTATCAAGAATGAATTATTCATCTAATTAAATAATAGCTGGTTATTCTTCATTGGAAAATAAGTTTTTTAAATTGTTATGGAAATGGGTGATAACTAAATATAACAAAATTTAAACACAGGTAATATATTAGTGGAGGGGGGAACCCAGGTAAGCTGCTATTATTCCACACGATAAAACATACACTTGTTTTGCAAATTGACTCATGATCCTCAAATACAGTCCAAATATCCACTTACAAATTAATCAATATGTATGAAACATATTTAACAGAAAATCCATATAAATATTAAATTTTCCCGCCCACGCTATACACTCTACCACTGATATTGTTAAATTACATGTGGTTTTATCACTAATCGATCAAAAAACTGAAATAACAAGTGGAGGCGTGTAAGTTGATTGACAATCCACAATTGGCCCAATGTTGTAACACGAGTGGAAGAAACAGCGGTTAAAAGTATACTTTTATTTCTCAAACTATATAATAGGCACATTTTCATTGAGATTACTTTTGGGGAAAGAATTAACTTTTAAAAAGTTGAGACATTTCTTATTTATTGTTTATTATTAGTTTACTCAACTATATAATCTCCAGCATTATATAACAAAACGAAAAGTGTTAACAAAGTTAATTTACCAATTGAATAACAGAAAACCGACTGAATTTGATACAAGTCGTAAAATAATCTTAATGACGTTAACAAATAAGAGTTCCGTCAAAGTTAAAGTAGCAAACTTGGACGTTCGTTCACCTAAAACACTTTTCTGTTTGGATTTATTCCGTTTACTAGCGTACATATCATGAGTCAATATCCAGCAAAAAAGATTTTAATATCCGACGGGGTCTTGCATTCGCCGCTGCAAATAAATTAAAAAGAATATGGAAATCTGAATGCTCAGTTCAAACCAAAATTCGTATTTTCAAGGCCACAATTGAAAGCATTTTACTC
>JAUZND010007425.1:0-10347 GCA_034780555.1 Coelogynopora nodosa | reverse complement strand
TTGTCGGTTTTCTTTGTTATATAGTTACCCTTTCTTTTTATTTTAATTTTATTATTTCTGATTTATTTCTTTTCTTTGAACTTTTTTTCGACTGAACTACGTTCCGTCGCCTCGCATCGCGTGTGGTGAGCATGGGCCTTTAGCCAGTTTACGCAGTAAAGAGGGCTGTTATTAGTTTAGTGACAGCTGTTGTGTAATAACTGTTAATCGTCTCAAATCCCTCGACGACAAAACAATGTTTATTTTATCGTCATCCTGCTGAAAGATTGGCGGATGTTAACTATAGTTTCGTTCAATCGTTTGCATTCTATCTATCACTAGTAACAGGCAAAGCCCTTTCTTTATGTTATTGTTTCCTTCATTTGTTGACATCATGTGAACATCGCGGAAATCGAGTCAAGCCTTTTCGTTTTCTTATTGATACGTTTTGACCAATGTTAAATCAGTTACGAAACGATGTGGAAAGGGTGCCCCAAGATAACATTCTATTATTAAAAATGTCAATTAGAATTTACTCTATATTATGAAAAGTTATCGCATATGAATTCACAGTGAAAAATACAATCGTATTATATTGACTGACAGTGAATTCTTGATTTTGTTTTGTCGTTTCTAAAACAAGTTTCCATGGTAACCAGGTAGTCTCTCGTCTCCCTCCGTCTTTCAGGCTCAACGGGATGTCTCCGGACACCGCATATGATGACGATGATGACGATTTCGATCGGTGATACAAAATCGGGTCTTTCACTCTCTCTTTTCCCTCCTCTGTACGTTGTTGCTCTTCTTGTTGGTTTGATTGAGATGTATCTCTCGACCGTGCGTATTGTATACTCAGCAAGAGCTATAATCAATAGCTCCATCGATTTATTAAATAGTTTATCAAATGAAAAGCGTCTTTCTGCGTAGTGTATGCTCTTTGATTCTGGCAATATTTATCTAATGTATTTTCAAATATTCTTTTTCAAATTTAGTATATTAATTATTGTGGTGTACATTTTCACTGGGATTCGTTCTCTTATGAGATGTCTGATTAGCTGTCTGCTGAGCGACAAAAGTTTTCTAGTAATTATTATATTGCCTTAGATAGATAGTGGATGGAATGGACAAACGGAGAAACGTTCTTCTTTTAGCCTATTTTTGATAAATAATTTCATAGTGATGGTAATCAGTAATCGCCAACAATAACCTATCTGGGAGTATTCAATGATGATAACCATTGATAAAACTTACACTTTTTGATACAGACATGCTTTTAAAGGTCACGTTTTTCGATCATTTTAATTCATGTTTATTACGTGAAATGTTAAGTTCTTCAGTATATTCCATAAAATATAATATCAATCAAAAGTGCATTCATAATTAGAAAGGCCTACTCACAATTTCAGAAGGACATTGTTGAAACTAAACTTTAGTACAACAGTTTTTAGTAAATAACACAATTATTGATTTTCACAATAAAATTCGTAAAACTGTGCCACATAGTTTTGTTAAACGTAAATTACTAATGTTATGTAATATTGATTAAAGTGTTATTGTGAGAAATCGATATTTTATTTTTGCAGATGCAAATACGCGAATATTGACCGCAATTCATTTAAATATAGTACTTTTACATCGATTTCTGTTTCAGATTCATCCGCTATATACTTCGACTATGCGCCAACTGTATTTGTACATTTTTATCGATCCATCATTGCTGACGTGACATCAATGGGCATCAATGACTCATCATATTTTGCAGCTAGTCTTTCACTCTGTGAATCCTATTGATCGACGACACCATTTACATAAAAAAAACCTTTCAGTCATGTTTTCATTGCTCATTGGAATTGTTTAATATGTTTTTGTGCCAGTATTACTGATATTGTGTTCGTCAATGAATAGTATAGTTTATAGCAGCAGCCAGGGACGGATCTAAGTGGACGTCAAGACCGGTAGTCGAGGCCTGTAAGTTATTTATGGTTGCACGCTTGTTATGCCAAAAGTATGTCTAGAGAAAAATGTTCAGCTTTGTTTCTAATCTACGTCTTATAAGTGTGAGCCCACATTTAAATACTTGGATCCGCCCCTGGGTGCTATTCGTATGACCTAGTTTCATTGAAATCTTTTTAGTGCTATGTGTATTTTGTATCTATATAATATGGTATTTTACAAGTATAAGTTGTATATTTTAATATTTCCCCCCAATTTATAGCATCTGGACACTCGTGATGTTTTTTTGTATAGTATTATTATATCAGTGACAGATGTATTGTGTGTAAAGCTTTAAACGGTAGACATTATTTATCAGAACTGCTAATCATTACTGATTCTATCTAATCGAATATGGATGATTTGGCCTAATTACTAGCAATACACACCATATAAAATGCCCAACATATTTTTACCTTGTTGATATTCTGTACAAAGCTATATCTTATCTAATTCCCTAACTCTGTTGATACAAAGTAACAGGCACTGCACTGTTTGTATTACGAAACTTTCTACGCTTGTATCAATTTGTGCTTCTGTTGCTATAGTTACCGCTGCTTACTCGTAGAGAGATGAATTATTATCAGTGACTGTTTGAGGTACTTCCGCTCCCATTAGAAGAGCCACGCAGTATTTCATAAATTTCTGCTTGTTCTCATGCCGGCGTTCATTTGCTTATTAACAGTTAATGTCAGTTAAATGAGTTTTATTCGATATTAATCATGTCACTTTAAAATTACAAGCGTATATAATGAGATATCTATTTTTATACAAATCAGTCATGTAGCATTTAAATCAATCGATTGCTTCGTAGTCTTAAATGGTGTCTCTCTTTTTTTTCGTCTGCCTAGTCTAGGGACCATCTTAATTATTCTTTCTTGTATGCTTTAATATTATATATATCTATGTATAAACATTCTTATGGAGTTGAAGCCAAGTTTGTCGCTTATCACCAGTGTATATATTATGTATGTATCTATGTATGAATACAGCTATTTATCCCTAGTAACTACAAGTATGTCGCTTATACGTTTGTGTTTGCATTTTGTGAATTCGTCAATAAAGTCATTACATTAATGTACAATTTCCTTGTTTTAATAATCTGTTGAGTTCCGATTTGTTCAGCTCTCTGAATTCAATTGCTATTTGTTGAATACTTAATATTATTTTCAAATTCACCAATTTGAACCAATTGTTTTAAAAACCTATAAATTCACCTAAATTTCCTGAAATGTTTGCAATTTGAAAAATCAGTTATACATGCGCGACTTCTAATCGATCCTCCACTGTTAAAGGATAACAGTATACCAGGTCGGTGATTATTCCGCAAATTCAATAAATTTATAAAACTTTTGCAAGAAACTGCCACATTGTTTTAATAAATTGGTGCTATATATTTTTTTTCAAATCGTGTTCATTCATTTATATACTTACATCGTATATTTAAATTGCGTTTGCTTTTTAATTTCTAAACAACCAATCGATCTTTTCTATATATAAATGTTTTTAGTAAAGATACAAAATATATTTGAATAGTGCGTTTTGCTTTTACAAATTAATTGTCCTTGAACACAGAATACCTAAGGCCGGATGCATAAAACGTTCTAAAGCTTGATCTAGGGTTCAATCGTCTACATAACCCGATCTACAATTTTGAGTAATCTAGCACGAAATACATAGACTGCTATATATAGCTTTGTTCTATTAAACGCACACACCTAATTGTCAATACTTCTCATATATGCGGTTTAGCTTTCAATTTGTTTGAAAGTAATTGTGCCAACTATTTTTTCTTATACAATGATTCAAGTAATTTTATTGTCACTACATATTATCTTGATAAAAGATACGGTACCCCTTAGTTAAGTAAGCATCAGATAATGATAGTTTTTATCATTAATTCAGTTAGAATACAATAATTTATCCAATTAGCTTTATTTAAAATGGCTGAATTTATGGAAGAAGACAATTGTCGTAACATTTTTAATCTTCAGGACCATTTTAATGAGAAACAAATATTTGACAGATATTAGTGGAGTCAATACTGGACATAATTTTGGATTTTGTGACAAAAGCACCAACATTGGCATAAATCATCTTTGATAATTATATTCTAATAAATTTAAGATAGTGCCAAGCTCAATTTTGCCACCGACGACTAAATCGTGAAAATCCAAGATGGCTGCCATAAAAATAACAAGGGATTTTGAAAGAAAATATATGTATTACCATTGAATATAAACATATAACCAATGTATCTACAAATGTGTTTCAAAGTCATCGGGACGTTGATGCCTCATGACGTAATCGCATGTTTGACGTCATCGATTTTAATCAAATTCGTGATCATAGGAGAATGTAAAAATTTTAGAGCTTAGAAATATTGAGATGGCCGCTTTGAAAACTATTGAAGATCCTCTTGATGGTAGTGATTGAACCAGTGCCTTCATCCAACCAGAAATTGCCAAATCTGGAATTGCAGAACTTTTTTTGAAATACTCACATATCAAAAGCAAAAAGATCGATGCTCATCAGGTGACATACCGTGCTTTATCAATTCTTCTTATTAAATAGATCATTCGAAATATACAGCTTGGAAGTTATTGATCCACTTTCATTTGATGACTGGTGTGCAGAAAGAATTCAAGTATGTCCACAGTTCCAATTTTGGATTCTTGTCATACAGCTCGAGCAGCACTCCTGGTAGAAGTGTATTTCATCTTCGTGAGTCCAATTTCATGTTATACGTAACTGCTTTATAAGCAATAGCACCAAGGTTTTTCGAACTTGATCATACTCGTTATTATAGGTGGAAATCAGTTAAAAGTTGGCGAGAAAAGCTGGCCTTCTTCAGATTATAACTTCTTCAGATTATAACTAATATAACATTGATTGCACCGATGTGAGAGTTGTTCCATCAGTAACTATTTACTTATATACCTATATAGTCTGATATCCAATAAAAACGTTATATTGTTAGGGTAGTATAGATTGTGCTACACATAGCTCGAGATACAAATAGACATAGCATATAGTCTATCTTTATACATCCGGCCTCTGTACGTTTACTATAGTCAAACAGTTTCATCTTTGTAAAATGCAATTGATTTTCTTCAATTTTATGTTTTGACAAAATTTTATAAAAGCTTTATTTAATAAAACGAGACTTCAGTCAAAATAAGCAGTTTGTGAGAGACGTGTGCTTTTTGTTCCGTTGTCTAAGTCCACCATAATTGGAGTTTGAGCAATCGAGAACAACATAGTCGTTGCTGTTGGAAACTCATTCTCATGCTGTTAGGGTTAGGTGATGATGCAATGATACGTTCAATCAGTGAGTCATCCATAATTTTTTTGAAAAGTTGATTAATCACCAGGGACGTAGGCAGCCTTCATTTATTTTACGGAAAATGTTTTCAAAGCACATTGAAATAAATAAAAAGGTCCTTTTAGTAGATAAAAAGGGCAAAAATTTTCAAAAATTAAAAAAAGTTAATTCTTTCCCGGTCTTTATTTGTAATTTTTGGTTAGGTTCCTTAAAAAAGGGCACTGGTCTGATTTTGAGTTGTACGCACGTGCGTCGTTTGTACGTACAGCAGGCTACGTCCATGATCACAGGCCGCAGTATGTATATTGAAAATAAATAATGTTTCAAATTAATTGAAGTTCATTAATTAGGTGTCCAATAAGGTATACTATAACATAGTAAGTACATATATACACCGAGTATGCTATAAGAAGAGTTTCTTTTTAGTCTTAGATACTTTTAACTTTTGTAGTCTGTGGTAAAAAGAAAACAAATTCGACAGAACAATCCACCTAAATTGAATACTTTAGGCAAAATCACTTCCAACTACACCAAATTATACGTTTACGAAAGACTAACTTAACGGAGGGGAAATATTTTGAAATGATGTATTATAATATAATATTGTATAGAAATCGTAGCTTTTAGATAATAAGTTTTGTAGGTGATATTTTAGAAATTGAATTATCAGATACCCATTATCATAGACATCGATTTTTCATATATCCTACCTAGAGTAAGGAAATCTATATCTATGACCATTATATTGCAATATTACTACTAACTACTCATTATTGATTGAGTAGTACATTTTTCTTACACTATTACTGTATTGTAACGAACAGAATTTAAATATAAAAAGTGGCATAAAAGTGACACGTTTTTAAAGTACAGCAATTAGTATATTTTATTTAAGCAATCTATATTTAATAATTTCTATAATATTAGTTCATTTCTTAAACTATACTTAGTATAACAATAACCTCTTTAGATTTAAAATTCGGTAGATTACATTTAAGCATACTTGACACTTTATCATTTCTAAAACTATGTCATAAAGTGTAAGCTCTTTTAGAATTTTATATATATATATATATATATATATATATATGTTATATTAACTTTATGTCTTACTTTGTTGTAAGCTATGAACTTTTTCCTTCAATGTATTAAGTTGAATTATGTAACTAATTTTTCTTTTGTTCAACATATTGAACTCCATCTTCACAGCGAAAAATCTGCATCTCATTTTAGGGAATCTTTTTAGTTTCATAATTGTTGTTGTATGATTCATAATTGTCGCTATGCGTTACATTTCTGTCATTTGTTGTGGTTTTTGTTTCCATGGTGACATTAAGAAATAGAATGATTGAAATGTTTTCACTTAATATAGCTATTTGAAATTGGTCAATCTGAGGCTTAAAAAGTTAATAATGTCATATTGTTTACAGTTTTTTATAAAAAATTCTAAATTATTCGTCCACAATGACATATAAGTTGAGTTCCGTGGTTGTATGCATGGATATTACTTTGAAAATGGATATAAATTGAAACCGTGATAAAATTGACTAATATATATATGTATATATGTAGTGTTTTTCCTATACTTTTATGCGTTTTATTATATTTCACAAATATATATATTGTGTGAAATAAGTTGTTTAAAAATCATGTAAAATATAGTTTTTTAGTGTTAATTTAGAATTTTTCAGATGTTTTTTTAATAATTTGCCGAAAAGTTAACTTCTGATAAGACATGATAGTTCACTTTTTTTTTACATTATTTGTTTTTTATTAACGTTAGTAGTATCATT
Source organism: Coelogynopora nodosa (assembly GCA_034780555.1). Taxonomy (NCBI): domain Eukaryota; kingdom Metazoa; phylum Platyhelminthes; order Proseriata; family Coelogynoporidae; genus Coelogynopora; species Coelogynopora nodosa. The sequence continues at coordinate 3,258 of JAUZND010007425.1, read as the reverse complement.
TTTATGATTTTATTTCCAAAAGCTATATAACAAAAATCGATACCTACATAATTCGGCCCTGCTTTACCATTTTTGTTTCTGACATAAAGTAAGAATATATGATTATGAATAAAAACTATATAATTTGAATTTAAAATAATTATTATTTATTCTAATAATTACAAAATTAAAATTTTATTTCGCATTCTCCTATTCACAGATTTGACTGGATTTTTTTCGAATGAGTTCTATGGATAAAATGTCGCAGTTCTGTTTTATCTTTTTCTTCGATGTTTATTTTTTTCTAATTTATCAAAAAAAAATTTTTTTTATATATTACAGGACATTCATAGTAGGCTACATATAGTAGACTCGGTGGCTCAGCAGTTCGAATCCCGGCTACATTCCACTTCGTTCCTGACTGGAGTCCACAGATCATAAATTGTGTTCCCTTTATTGCCCCGAGAACCGTGAGGGTCTTCTGGTGATCGATTTTGTTTTGTTTTGCAGGTTTTGGTGGTTTTCTGGAGGGATGTATAGCGTGTAGATGGACAACTTGCATGGATATAGGGTGGATAGAAGGGGACCAATTTGCGCATAAGTTGGACATAGGAGTGAGGGTATCCTTATCTACCAACTTCTGTCATAACTTTTCTTACAATATATTTGGGAGTGGGATGGCCGAGTGGTTAAGACGCTGGTTTGCGGATGCCAAGGGTGTTGTCTTGGAGCAGGTTCGAGCCCGCCCTTGGACTCTCTTGTTCCTGGCTAGCAGCTGTTAGCTAGCTAGCATAATTTAATTTAATCATATGAACGACTCCATGCTATACATTATATCCATGCCAATTATGCCAAATCCATGCAAAACTGTTTCAAAGAAATGGAATAATGTTGTTGTCTTTTTTTGTTGTTGTGTATATAAACAATGAGCTAAACAGCATTCACGCACCGATCAATATTTTGAATGGTGGTCAGATTTTTTCTACAAAACAATTTTAGTATATCATTCCCAAACGAAGTGCTTTCGGAAGAGGTATTTTTGTATTTCCAAAGAGTCCGAGCCCCATCAGTCTGTGATTGCTTCATATGGGGAGCATTAAGAAACAATGTAGCCTACATCAGGTCACCCCCAAGCAATGTACGCCAACTGGCGTCATGACAAACTGAAAATTGGATTGGTAGAAAGTCAGGCTCTAGAATTCGCGCCAGCCAATCAGCCAACCAATCACCATCGCACACGTACACCACATTGAACAGGCCTTGCCACATCGACTTGTCCTGGAGGGCGATCCCGTAAGGCCGGCTAGCGACCACCTCCCCAGCACTGGCCAGGTCGCAGGACTTCCCCGACAGGTACTTGATGATCGGGGTCTCCATGAAGACGGCCCAGTTGTCCTCCCTGATCCGCTTCAGCGCCGTCTCCATGTCGGGCACGAAGCCCCACTTCGCCATCCGATTGAACATGTCCGTGTAGCGCTCCTCTATCGGGTACTCCCACACCGAGTACTTGGACACGTCCCCTACAGTGGGAGGGGTGATTGGAGGCGTTGGAGGGTAAATAATGCTTGCTCTATTGATGCTGCTAGTAGTAGGAGATATGTCGTCTCTGGATGAATAATCACAAGATAATGGAGAAGACTTCTCTCTTGTTTTATATCACAAGATAATGGAGGAGACTTCTCTCTCGTTTTATATCACAAGATAATGGAGAAGAATACTCTCTCGTTTTATAACACAAGATAATGGAGAAGACTTCTCTCTCGTTTTATATCACAAGATAATGGAGAAGACTTCTCTCTCGTTTCATATCACAAGATAATGGAGAAGACTTCTCTCTCTCGTTTTATATCACAAGATAATGGAGAAGACTTCTCTCTCGTTTTATATCACAAGATAATAGAAAAAACTACTCTTTCGTTTCTTAACTCACATTTCAACTAACATCAACTCGAGATTAAAAAAATAATAATCGATAATCCGTCAGTTATTTTCTGGGACCACCGAGAAGGCCATTGCTTCAGAGCAAATAAACGTTAGATCCTATTAAATTTCATCTCTCTAAATGATACTATGCGTTCAGTTAACTGTAGTATTTTTTGTAAAAAACACGCATTAATCAATTGTACAAACATTTGTTGTCATTTGGTAGTCTTGGAAACAATTTTCAAAATGCTAACACGAATTATATATTTTTGGGCATGAACAATTATAAAGTCATTTATATTATATAGTTAAATATAACTATAGATGGTAACATCAATACTCCAATGGTTGATGTCCATTCTAATGATTTGTTGCGGCATAAGAGATTGATTGTTGACTGAGTCCTTCATCATTCGATGCCTCAACTAATCTTTGACATACGTAACAAATTCTGTAAAACATCGTCATTGTATTTCGGTTGCTCTTTTCTGTCTCTCTTATCACTCTACGGATATCAGACATCCGAATTTAAATATATATATAAATATATATATGCTAGAGTAGATTCTCTAAATGAATAAATAATAATTTCAAATGTATTGGAAGCGATTTAAAGAAGAAAATGTTCTCCCTTGACAGAGAAGTTCCAGCAGGAGTATTCTGACTTGTTAACATTAGTTACTGCCGATAGATAGTACACTGAACTCACCCATATTGTAAGGGTCTCCAATCGTCAGAGTATTCCAGATGTCATAAAACTTGTTCTCAATATTTTTCATTCGATAAAAAAAGTCGTATCCAGCCGTATGATTGATCACTGAATACTGAAATAGAGAACACAAAGTGTCACAATTATGAGGAAATATATAGAAACGTACATTTCAAACCAATTGTATTTGTAGAATCTGTTTGGGGATCTGTTATAAATACAGTTCAATTCGTAACATGTCAAAATCAAACTTGAATAGGATCAATGAAATGGTATAAAAACATTTAAAATATGGTGGATCAATGTGGGTTAGACGATGACGTCATACAGTCAAGTTACACCTCGGTGACGTCATGAAGTTACACCTCGGCAAAGAATTAGGTTTTCAAAAGTGCTATTCAATAAAGCTTGGTTTCCACTCCGCCGGTAAACCACCGCCGTTGTACGCCGTAGGTACGGCGTATGGCTTGGTTTCCAATCCGGCGGGTATCCGCCGGCGTAGTACGGCGTAGCTACGGCGGTGGCCTGATTTCCACTCCGGCGGGTGGCCTACGGCATAGGTATGCCGCAAGATAAAATGCCGCAAGGTACCGCAAGTACTACGCCGGCACTGGTTTCCACTCAGAAGTAGTACCTTGCGGTGCCGG
>JAUZND010007424.1:0-10347 GCA_034780555.1 Coelogynopora nodosa | reverse complement strand
TCAATGTATAGTTATCCTACGTGTGCCTACTCAATGTATAGTTATCCTACGTGTGCCTACTCAATGTATAGCTATCCTACGTGTCCCTACTCAATGTATAGCTATCCAACATGTCCCTACTCAATGTTTAGCTATCCTACGTGTCCCTACTCAATGTTTAGCTATCCTACGTGTCCCTACTCAATGTATAGTTATCCTACGTGTGCCTACTCAATGTATAGTTATCCTACGTGTGCCTACTCAATGTATAGCTATCCGGTATATAATCAGGTTAAGTAAGATATTTCATGAGTTTTCGGAAACTATGAGACGGAGCTTATCTATTTTTTTGTCAGTTGACTATAATATGGTTCCTTGTGAACTATCTCTCTCAACTGCTAAACTTTGATTGGCTCATATTTCCCCATCATTTGCTCGCACACGACAGATCGACCTGTCCACAATGTCGCGCCGGCTCGACCAATCGGAGGCTCTGGTGGCCTCCCTGGGCACCGAGCGGCGCCATCTGATGGACGAGGTGGACCGGCTGTCCGGACCCGGGGCTGGGCTCCGATTGGTCGGCATGGTGGAGGGGGGTGACACGGAGGAGCTGGAGCGGCAGATGGCCCGCCTGAAGGGGGAACTGGACGTGTCACGTGACCAAGGCAGGGCGAGCGAGGGCGACCTCAGCGGGACCAAGCACGATCTGCTCAGGGTAAGGGGGGTGGGGGGCTCCTGCGTGCTGTGTGACCCATTAGTGAAATAAAATGAAGTGAAAGTATTCTATCAGATTCTACGTAATTAGTGTATCTACTCGATCAGATAAAATGCCTTTAAAGTGTGTTTACATTGGCGCAAAGGTGCACAATTATAGAATGATATTATACAAGTCTGATGAAATAATAAACAAAGTTTCAGTCTCATCGCAAAACTGTAGTCGAGATGAGAGTAACCGCAGAATCTTTTAAATAGAAAACAAACTACATATAGTTCTAATGTACAAGTAATTTTAAATTAACTGCAGGTTCCAATAAGAAAGGACCGGTTGGAGAGAGGTAGCGTGTAGATGTAATAAACACAATAATATAGTTCAATATGGAGACAGACAGGTACAGATCGATACGAGGTTCACAACCATCGGAGGTAAAGAAATATGTATCTCAAAAGGGGTTAACGGACAGGCTATGTACAAAACACAAAAAGCAATAAGCGGATGTTGGGAGAATATCAGAGGATAATAAAGAGCGAGATTTCAAGACAGAAAGCTGTAGCAAGGAAACACGGCACGGCTTGTATAAGACTTGAGGGTGCACAAAGCCAAAAGTAGTAGTGAAGTTAATCATTATTATCTTGGCGAACTTTGACTTATCACTCGTCATAATTGTTAAACTTTTCCAAAACAAAGGGGAGATATCTAGATGACATTTCCAGTTTGGTGCCCAAATATTATTGTGAATAATATCGCGTTATTTAAATTTTATTTGTATCGATTGCAATCAATCAATCAATTACAAATTACCAATTCATAATTTTACGACACATGCATACTTTTAAATTGATTGTTTATCAAATTAGTTTTCAGTATTCAAACGTCAAGATTAGATATCTCTGAAAAGCAGGCCTCCACCTCTCCCATGCATTCGTCATAGTCAACAGACGAGGACACCATATGTTAATGGTTTTATATTTATACTTCAGTATAAAAATTGTTTCAGTTGTTAATTCGATATAATTCCTCTTGAATTTTATCGAAATAAATAGAGATTCAGTTGATCATAAGTTTAGTCCACTTCGCTAAAGTTTAACTGCAGTTTTATTTTATGTCAATTTATCAATACGTTCAGATTTTTCGTGGCGTGTAATATTATGCAGGCCGAGTGACATACCTAATTTCTTTTCAGCAGACCGATTTGTACCGACCTCATCATCTGGGTTCCTTTATATCCTCCTCAGTTGTAATGTTTAATACGACACTGTGCTATTGATTATGTAGGCTGTGTATTAGTATTATCTCACACGTGTATGTTGATGCAAAAGAAAGATGCCAAAGAAAAATGTCGTCTCTATACGTTGTTACCATGGCATTCATACACCTTCCCTTTGTGTCTTTTTTGTTTTAATTCTCTCAGTCTAAATTCATCCTGACAATACCCTTCAATGGCCGTGAGCCTCATATCCATCTCTCTCTTCTTAAAAGCTTTTAAAAATAAGTTTAAATGTTCATTATCTGTATTGTGTTATTTATAGATATATAAATGTATACTAATTTCATTTGCAACGGTTTCATAAAAGTCTAAATATTTCTCTATGCATATTATATATATTTTTCCAACGTTTAACAAAAAAACAAATATTGCGTAGAATGCCGGAATTTCATTCTACAGTGCAACTTTGTGGCTCACTTTTTCTCTTATATTTTAGTCAATAGTGTAACGAAAGAGACTGTAACTATGTACTCTGATTTACAAATAATCTTCTTCATCTTGCCAATCAATCAATCATTTTATGCGACCATTGTATAGTATATTACTACTCAATCGCTGTATTATGCATTCTTTTTCGTTTGTGTTCACCAAAACGGCGATTCACAATACTTGGTAAACCCCAAATCTGCCCAGCAGTTTGTTTGATGGGTAGGGGTGTTCCAATTTGAATCCCACCCCCTCTCTCTTTTTCTCCCCCTCCCTCTCCTGCCCCTTATTTGTCCCCTTACCTCCCCTTGGCCAGGTTTGATAAGCCCCCTTTTACCCTACTATATTGGCTTGAACGATGGTCCTATGTCTTCATATACACACACCTCCCACAGGTGCAAGCGATGCTTGAACTGGCTGAGAAGGAGCTCGAGAAGAAAGTCTTTCAGACAGCCCCCTATAAGAATCTCAAGCAGATGATGCAGAAGAAGAATGAACAGCTCAAGGACCTGCGTCGCAAACTATCTAGATACGAGGAGGTGGAGTGACCACCCTTTCCCCCCCTTTCTGGCTGTGTGCTGAGTAGTTGTGGCCCCCCTCCCCCCTTTGCACCCTTTCGTGGCGTCTCATCCATTAGACGTCAAAATACATCATGATAAGCTGTTACCAATAAATTAATTATATATAGTGTGTAATTTTGTTCATTTTACTTTGATTTATTTAGTTCATTTGTTCGCAGCTTTGATGGTTGTTTAAATTGAACTGTGACGTGGTGCGGGGTTTAGCCAAAAAGTGGAAATCAGTAACCATATTTAAGCGGGATAGATGAGCCTTTTCTAATGTATATCATTGTGGGGTAAAATATGACAAAACATTGTGTCAAGTACATGGTAATCATTATGTTGAATGGGTCAATAATGTTCTTCTCAAGTAGAATATTATCACGCGACAAATTTCTCTCATATACAATAAACTGTTTTTAAATTGAATAGATTAGTTACCACTACAAATATTTTTTATGATAAATTATCAAAATGCATAAAAGTTATTCAGTGTCTTACCATTTGCACTTCATTTCTTATTTTATCAAATATTTATGTAATATATATATAATTATATATGTTTGATAGATAAATAAGCTATTTCTGATCAATATTCTTTCCAATTTTCTCTTATACATTCACGAATTACCAGTTGTTGTGAACGGCGAATAACTGAGACAAATATTATTAGTTAATCTCTTCATCCCAACTATTGTATAGTCGACTATCCATATTACATAATACACCAAGAAGTGTCGGTGAAGGGCGCAATCAGTTAACCCTGCCTATATGTCTTTATTATTCGCATTATTTTTGCCAGTTTTTGAGACTGGTTCCGGTTTTAGCTGTTTTAACTGTTTAGTTTCTGTTTCAAGCAATACATTACACACGTAAGACTAAAGAGAAGGTTTGTCGCTTTCTCGTCCAATGTCAAAATGAATGTACGAATCTCACAGTGTTTGTTGTTATCTGTTGTAATTTGTTAATATCTTTAATAGTTTATGTACATGTTAGTATCCCAAACAATTGTGTTTTATCTATATAATATAAGTAGACTTCTAAAAATAAGAATGACTTGTGCAATTTTTCCTTTTATATTATGATATACGTAAATACATTGAACTAGTTCAATGCATAAATATATGTGTTTCATAGTGACACTTTTTTTTTCTTTCTTGTTAAACGGGGGGAATTGGGTAAACATCACCACTGGCTACTTCTCGAGTAGTAGATTTAAAAAACAAATAAATTTGATGTAGTAGTAGTCAGATCGTCGTCGTATTGCTAATCTATTTTAAATATTTATTATATAATTATAATTGCATATTTTATCATACAAAAATATTGATAAGAAATTTTCAAAAAATGTAATTAGAACAAATTTTCTTGTCTAATTAAAATCTCATTATAACAATAAAGTAACCTACCTTACATTAACATGAAAAAAATTGAATTTGTTCGAACTATTAACAGTTATAGCCAAAATTATTCTTTTCATTTTTATTGTACAAATTTTTTTTTAAATTGATAATTTTCTAATACGAATCATTCTATTTTAACTAATGATCAAGGAGGCTACCAAAAAAGACTCCATTGTTGGAACTGAAGTTTAAATATATTTATATTTAAACAGGTTAAAATATAATCAAATACGCTCCCTCGAGCGACACCTTCTGAACTGAACTTTTTTTTAATGATAAAAGGTTCGCTACGTTTCACCCAATCTATCCTTTCAAATCGACAGGTAACCATCGGATATAAAATCTTTAGCAAGATGAAACATTTCTCTTAATTTCTTAAATAGCTAGATAGCTATATACCAAACTCTGATGAAATCATACAAAACCGCGACCACAGTTTTATTCGCTTATTTATCATTCGAACGAAAATAACTGACATGTATATTACTTTTTCTACTGATTTAGCTATATCTGCGGCCATTTAAAACGGCCGGATGCATTTAGCCAGATTATAAATCGCTCAGCTTTCCTTCCTTTTAAAAAAATAACAAAATCCTTCTCTACAGTTTCTTGTATTATAGCTAAATTACAACAATTGGCATTAAGACTTACAATGTATATTCCAAGCGTGACACGACGCGACGTTCCGCAAAAAGTTGAATACGTACTTTTCATTGAACCTATTTACAGTGACGTGTAAAAACCGAACCTGAGAACTCAATATTTTGTTTAACATGTCAGTGTGACCCTGGTTACATGTGTATCCCAAATTGTCTATACTTGAGAATATTATAGTTCATGCTAGTATTGTATTTTCTTATTTAAATATTTATAATACTCTGTTAGAAAAAAGGGTGTTTGAGACGCCCAAAAAAGGGTGGTTGACATTGCATGTTCCTGAGAAGCACCCTTTTTAGGGTGGTTGAAAAGGGTGCTTTAAAAAAGGTGAGACAATATACATATTAATTTTATTTGCTGGGTTGAATTTATCACTATATAATATATATATATGTATATATATAAATATAATATATGTATTTTAATTAATACAACTATTGTAGTATCTAAAAAAATAAAAATAAAGTTTATTCTATTATGCGATTCGAACTGGGGACCCACGGCTACGACGGAGAGCACTCTACTACTACACTAATTGTACAGATACCCAAAGCGGGTGGTTTAAACCACCCATACCTACCATACTGGCCTACAACCTAAAAAGGGTGTTTCAAGGCACCCTTTTTCGTCAACCACCCTTTTTTCGTTTACCACCCTTTTCTACCACCCTTTTTTTAACAGAGTATAGGATACTGGAATTCCATTTATCTTATAATCAATCCACTTGTGAGTAGGTAATTAATCTGTCTTGTGGAATAAACAATTCTTTGCATTTCTACTAATTGTCCACTTCTAATTGTCCACTAATTATTTTTCTGTTACGCCTGAAAAAATCTAAATCTTAACTCTCATGGTTACGAAATATCTGTCTATTTAATGAATCGATTTATCTCACATATGTATGCACATTTCCAATTTTATATAGTTCCTGTAAAATGTTTCTAAAATACTCTATAATGTATACCTATATTATATTACAATATATTAGTACTATACATAATATAATGGGCGTCGCATAAGTATGTTTTTCCATTTTGTAATAATAAATAACAGTAGGTATTTATTAAATGAACCTGAACAATATCAAAGATTCACGAAACCAATAATTATTTTTTCACAAATCTTCTAATTGGCTTTTTCGAATATAGCCTGCGACACCTCTGATTTCTACTTATTAAAATGTTCTTGTCCTATGGGCTACATATTTTATTTATACAATTCGAATACAAAGTGCTGTTTAATGATTAAATGTTTGTAATTAATTGCATATTTCATTTGAATAATTATTGATTAATTACATTATAGGCTATCATCGACTTTTGGAGACGCTTTTTAAAACTCAAGAGTTTACAATATTGATTACATTGTTTTGCCACAATTACTTTATATAATTAAATTTATGAAATATAGTTCCTATTGTACATGTTTCTTTCAAATTAAACGAATTGTACTGTAATAAAGTGAAATAGGACAAGACATTATTTCATTTGGTCTAATTGCATAATGGTTTTCCCATTATTGTTTTTCAGGAGTGTAGGCTACGCGAATTGATCCAGCGGTTAATTCCCTAAGTATAAAGTACATCATACAGGGCCATTTTCTAGCATTATCGTATGGCATTCTGAACAAACTCAGAAGAGTTACTATATACTCGACAGGCACAGTTGTCTGCCAGGGAGAGATAAGGTACATTGATGGGATTCGAACCCGCTACCTTCACACTTAATCACCAGCGCCTTAACCGATCCTGGGCTATCTCACGGCGATCCCGGCCTTTTGTGATGTGATAAGGAATGCGATTAATCAGAAAAAAAGGAATATAGGCCTACAGTACATATAGCCAGCCAATAATATATAGATTTTTTTGTTATAATAATTTGTACAAACATTAGGTACCTATTTTATATACTTTAAGATAGTAGGCTATAATAAAAAAAATTGGATATGTATACATTGTTTTCTTCGTTTTTAATATGCATAAGATACAATATTTCGTATTTAACGTTCTGTACTTATATAGTTATCAATTTACCAAATAACGCATTTGTTAAAACTTCAATTAGTTTATAATATACATTTGTTTTACAAATTAATATTTAATCTTAATAATATGATTCTTCTGTATAATTAATATATGAATTATGCTAATATGCAAGGAACGATACTCTTTTTATATTTTGTTGTCTACCACTATAATGTTTATGTTGACTCGTGACACGAGTATTGTGACATTTTTGGCCCGTTCCGGCCCCGTTTATTCCACGCGGATCTCCCCGATCTCAACCCAACTGGATGACCCGATCCATGAATTTATTCCCGATTGTATAAGACCTCTATAATTTTTAATACCTGCGGGGCTTTGCTTAACACATACTTTATTTGAGTCCAAAATCAATGACTTAGCTGTATAAACTCATTTTATATTGTCATTCATTAAACATGTCTTTTATCTGCATTGGTATAAGTATATTTATATACTTTTATATATTTTGATTAACTACTTATGGAAATAGTTAATATTACATTTATCGCGACAAATGTACTATAAACATATTTAAACTATTATATTCACAATAAACACAGCTGGTTGGATTTTAATACATTGTTAAAAATTTTGTCATATAATTAGTTAACCAATAATAAAAAATATTATAACATATCATCACTTTAATATATTTTAAAATTGTTGATCTTCTTAACAAAAATAAATACTGCTTTTGTAAACTCTTATTATATGTAAACTGCTTTTGTTTAAACTAGTTGTTGCTTGAAGATGTTTTGATTTTTCTGATTCTTTTTACGTTTTGTGAATTGTTTTTTTACTAATTTTACTACATGGGGTAAGCTATATTTATTTTATAATTAGTTAGCTTATAATATGTAAATACTGTTTTTTAAACTGTTCGTTTGATTGGTTTTTTGAAACGTTAGAAATTAAAAATAGACATACTACGCCAATTAATTATCAATTAAATTTCATAACAATTTATAGCCTACGATCTGTTATGGTTATGGGACAGACTGTGCCCCATCTAGATTCTTAAATCAGCAGGATCGACCATATCTAAAACACAAGAAAGTAATATAATTTAAGTGACATAATAATTCAAAATAACTATGACATATAAGTAATAAAATAAATGTATATATATAGTTGTTATACTTCTGGCAGATATCAAAATAACTAACAGTTTTATTCCATTTTTATTGAGTTTTAATAATAATGTGTAAATATTCTATAAGTAACTTTTATAAGGGACTTTTCCTAAATATTAGGAAGACTAAAGTGATGACATCAGAATTTAGAAAGCATCCCAAATTTAAAAATATAGGAAGTGACATTGGTAGAAGTTGTTGAAAGCTTCATCTTTCTTGGTTTCAAGATAATTAATGCTGGGAGCTGCACTGAAGAAATCAGAAGCAGAATAATCTTAGGGAAAATAGTGTTGATAGACCTCTGGCTCTGAAAGATATGGAAAGACAAAGGAGTGTCTATAAAAACTATAATAGACTTATATAAATATAATATATTATTATTAAATGCTAGGATTGAATTTATACATTCCAAACTATCTGCTTAATTTTATTAAAATTATTGGGCAGTTTGGTCTCCACAATTTCTGGAATGTAGTTCAGAAGATTCTTATCCTATGTCATGACTCATGGACAGGCTGCAGTTAAACAAAGTTACTCTGGATATGTATAAGGAGACTTCACTTATCAATCTGTCAGAAATTTCTCTTAGTCTTGTTGCAAAAAGGCATGTCAATAATGCATGTAAAAATGTATATACACTCATTATTATAATTAGTTATGCCTTTTTATTTCTATTTTCTTTAGATATTATTATTTTTAGATACTTTCTCATATAATTACCTCATCACATTCAAGGTATTATGCATATTTAGATGATCATAATTAGAAAGAAGTTAGTAGATACTGGAAACAAAAAATGTAAAGCTGAAAGTGAAGGTGTTAAGGAGGTTCAACACTAGAATATAAAAATGCACTGATTAGAAAGGGAAGAGTTTTATTTGATGTTGATATAGTAGAATGTGGGAGTATGTGGATGAATCTGAATGTGATTTAACTGTCAAGTTAATTATTTTAAAAATCCAATGCTATGAGGTATGCTGCAAAATATAAAGAATTTTAAATTTCTGTTATATGTGAAGAGATAGACTCTAAATTGAAAGAATTATAAGATTTGATTTATTGACATTTATTAATCTTGTTCTTACTTATTCATGATGCCTGCATGTCAGGAAATTTTTGGAATTGTCTGGAATTTTTATTTGTAGTAATATGTCAGGGGAAATGAATAATTTAGAAACATGTCAGGGAATTTAGCTATTTTATCAAGTTTCTAATTTTCTGGATGTGTCTTTTTGTAAATATCAATTATTTCAGTTTTATTTACATCATTAATATGCTATGAAAGAAATGTATCTATTTATTTATGTATATGTTACATTTGTTCTATGTTTTTATGTATGAAATATATTGATTTATAGCCAATGGGCTTGCATTTCCATTTTTGTATTATATGTAAGAGAGTGTTTTTCTCTCATTCCACATATTATGTGAATAACTCTGGCATGAGTTATATAGATCAGTTTTATTTTTTAAATGGGTTAATTATATTGTTTTATTAAAAAAACCATATATTTAACTCATGCTGGAGTTCTTCACAGAATATGTGGAATGAGAAAAAACACTCTTATATATATGATACAAAACGGAAATGCAAACCCATTGGCTAGCTATTTATAACATACCTATAAATAGAACGAACACATCATAAATGGATATATTTCATACATAAAAACATAGGGAAATTTGCATAGGCTGGAATGTATAGTGTACATGAAATTTATGAGAAAAACAAGGTACATGAAAGATCCGTCACCTCTCGGGTATAAGGATTAGCAGCGGAGCAGGACATTTGGGCACCTCCATTTGGGCGTGAGGACATTTGGGCACAACAAATTAAAAAAAAATTATATACAAACAATATTTATCATTTTTATTTTAAAATATAAGAATGACACAATTTCTTATTAATTAATTATTTAATTAAATATCTATAATCAATATGTATGTACAAATATGATATAAAAATAAATATGGATAAATGCAAGTGTATAACTCAAATATCACAATTAGTTCATCTGGATATTGTGGGAAATACCACGGAGAAATTTAATGATGTTGTTCTCATTTATATCTATAATCTATAGAGAGTATAAGTATTAAATTGAATTTTAATCCACACCTACGCATTTTTCATTTATATCTACAATCTATAGAGAGTATAAGTATTAAATCCAATTTTAA
>JAUZND010007423.1:0-10347 GCA_034780555.1 Coelogynopora nodosa | reverse complement strand
AAAAATGACGTTGTATGTAAAATTAATTTATGCCATTATTAGGAAATTTTATAATAAGAAATTCAGCCCCCCCCCCCCCCCCCTTAAAAATTGACTGCGCGGCCTCATTGCTTAAGTCTATGATGATATGTATATAATTTACAATTATATTAAAGTAATTATTATAGAAACACATTAACAAACAATAAATATTTTTAAATAAGATTATCAGTATTGGCATAAACAACATCCATTCTAATATTAATCGGAAAAAAAACATTCAAAGTTTTTCAAAAGTCAAAGTCAAAATTTTGTTTTCACACTAAGCATATTGGAACAAAACATTTTATGCAAAATAGAAATCGCAGCCTAAATCTTGTTATTTTATGGTAATACTCAATCTAATTATTTTTTAAATTTATTTAAAATAAGTTTAATATATATATATTAACATGTATAAATAACCACTAATATGCCGTCGAATCTTTTACGTTGTTATATTATATCAAATGTTTAATCATTTAAGTATTAGTCTATATTTAAAAAAATTGAGAACGAATTGGTCGATACATAAATAGCACTTGTAATGTAGTTATTCACGTTTAATAATATATATCAAAAAATTTTTACATACAGTTTTTTTATATACAGTTTTAATTCTCTAAACATAATTTCATCCTCAACGTACTTCATTTATTGCATAAGTAAAGCGAATGTAAATTATTTATTTATTATTTATAAATAAACAACACAAAGCCAAAGGTGTGATTAAGTTAATGCTAATATTTAAAGCTAATATAATAAATAAATAAAAACACAATTAAAAAAAAATTATATATATATTTTGCAATCAGCAATATTATACTTTTATTACCATCTGTAGTACTTACCATGATTCATGATAAGTAATTGTTATAGTTTTGACTAACCTAAGCCTAAGGCTAAGGAGATTTTTTATTTATATTTAACAGCATTATGAGGCATGACTAAAATTTACAAAATCTAATAAATGAATTTCCATAAGCCTAAGGGTATGTCTCACTTATCTAGATTTTCAATAAATTTAATTAATTAATGACAATGTCAATGTCTAATATTAATAAGTTAGTATTATCAATATTTAATTTATTGATACTGTATATAATGAATAAATTTCTAATATATATATATATAAATATTATATATATATACTTATCACAAATAATAATTAGGAAGTAATCAGGGTGTCCACCCTACCCCCAACCCTTTTTTAAAGGAGATTTAATTTTGAAGCATTATTTTTACTTTAGAAAGGGGGTATAATTTTATACTCATATTTTTAAAAAATAAATATTTAAATTTAATAAATAAAATATTATTTAATGCTTTTTTTTAGTAAAAATAGACAGGAAAATATAATATAGAATTACACATTATGGAAAAAATATAATATAAAAAACTTTTTTCAAGGGGGCATAATCCTGGATCTACCTTATTATCTTATATAGGAATCCAAGGTAACAATTCTGAATACTTATATAGGATATCAGTTAACTTTTATAGTTATCATAGATTTTCCTTATCTAGAATACCTATATAAGTCAAAAATTATTTTAGATACCTACTGATTACTGACAATAAATGAAAGAGATTTATGCTTTTATTAGGTAGCTATTTTTCAATTTAATTAGCTATTATTTAAAATGATTTAATAAAATAATATAATAATAATATATAATTATCCTATAAAAGTATATATAAAAAAGTTATACTAATTATATAAAACAGAAATAATATAAAAATAAATCTTACCATACTGACCTATATCTAAATATATAAATTTTATAAGAAATATCCTAACAATTATAAAATAATAAAACATCAATAATATTTTTTTGAAATTATAATATACATATCATTATACATTTATGTTAATAAACTACATGTTTTCTAAATATTAAAAAAATATTGGCCTTGCCAATTAGTTATATGACATAATTATCTGAATTTATTATAAATATGAACATTATTATTCCATCATATATGAAAAACCCAATGCCTATTAAAGAATATGAATTAACTTTATATTGTTAGCATTATACTAAAAAGTAAGGAAGATTAGAATTAAAAGTAAGGGAGTAATATCAGACTGAACAATAAATGCATTATATATATGACCAATCTGGATGCCAAAATAAGTCTAAATTATAATATATAATATACTAACCAGGTACCAGCTACTAGAACAATATATCCTTAATTTTCTCATTTTAAGTTTATTAACAATAGTTTATTTGCTTAATAATTATAAATTATATCATTATATATTTATTTTAATAAGTAAATATATTTAATAAATATCTTTTTATTATTTAATAGGCATCTGGTATATACTTATTTTGACTTATTTGGGTATCCTGGATAGGTATTCCAAATATCTAGCATCCAATTGCTCATATATATATATAAATGATTTATTTTTCAGTCTGATAACTTTTCAATCTAATGCCAGCTTCCTTACTTTTTAGTATAATGCTACCCTTATCAAAGTATAGATACAGATACTTTAACAGCTATTGGCTTTTTTACATATCTGATGGAATAATAATGTTCAGATAATTAAGATAAATAACTAGAGAGGCAAGGTCAATATTTTTTTAATATTTTAGAGGAATAGAAAATATTTACATAAAAAAAATTTTAAACATAAAATATAAATCATAAAAATATGTTAAAAAAACTACTTTATTCTAGACATGTATTCCTCCCCTAGTTTTTCAGCAATTAAAATTAAATTATAAAAATGCCTTACATTATTTTAGTTGCAGCTTAGGAGTTTTTAGTCTCCCCAGACCTTAATCTACTGTACAATCCCTGATTTAATACAAATAATGTAAATTAATATGAATATACTTACCTAGATATCAGGAACTTAGGTATATCATATTTAACCAATCATATCTTTTATTTTCAAACATTAATAAATTATACTTATTCTAGTCCAGTTATAGTAATACATAATACAAATTATATCTTTATAAAATTTTATTATACTTTACTAGTTTTAATTAACTTTGTATATACTTATATATATATATATATCAATCAGTAAACTCACAACCATTAAGAGTAAGATAACTTTAAAATATTTCCTAATGTTTGTAAAAATTTTGTACCAATATGAGTGGGTATTCGATCTGAAGATTATAGATCTTATTATTTATAATGTATATCATATACTAGTCTATTAAGGGAGAGTTACTTTGGTGGATTTATAGATAATGTCATAATTGAAGGGTGCTATTTAGCTTATAACCAACAATATGGACTCAATATGGCAGCACAATAAGTTTACTAATGCTAAGATTATGGGCCTAAACTCGATCACCCTACCTTCTTGACTGAAGGCAGTCACATACAATCAGACTGATTAGATGCCCAGTCACAATTAGACAGAGTGAACTTGGCATGATTGAAGGAGTGAATCTGAGTCAAGTTAACAATTAATGGGGCAGGATTTCTACTTGTTGACCAAATCTGAATACCAGTGATACAGATGAAACTGCACAGATGCAACTGCCACCAGAATCAAACCAAAGCTATGTATGGCTCTGCAGGCACACAATTATATTTTCCTCATTAGACCTTGCACAATATTGGACACAGCCATCTACTCAGGTAATGAGCAGAGTCTATGTGTAGCCAGTCCCCGGTCTTGCAACCATAAATTGCACTCAGGTCCCCATAACCACTATTCATCTGACATGCACCCATAATATTTAGCATTACCATAATTAGAAAGTAATACCAGCAAAACAGGCCCAGTAGACACAGAGGTTTATCCTAGCACCATTTGAGTACAATGTTAATGGGAATGGCAAGACGATCGCATGATTTGTAGGGCTGATCATATTTATGACACTAGGAAAGGACTTGTGTGCAGCCTGTAAATAAAGTCACTTTACAATCAGTCATAAGCATGCATTGTAGGGTTTTCTGTCTAGAGAGGTCTTCAGTAGACAACTTAAATAATTGAAATAAAAGTGAAACTGATAATAATTTCTTGAAATAAATATTAGATCACTAAAAAAATCAATTTCTAAAATTAAAAGAGATTTACAAGTAAATTTATAATCTAAATTTTTGTTTTGGGTTTCTGCTTGTTGATAAGAGGCCTTTCTTTATATAGAAAGTATATGTGAATATGATAGTGGCCAATAGTTTGTAAAAAATTGTAAGTTCTTTGATGTAGTGTTAAGGGGATATGGTTGAATGTGTGCTTTGGTGGTTTATTGTTTTTGAATGTTCTGCTATCATTAGCAAAAGAGGCAATGTGATTGTCCAATGTATGTGTTATTGTAAATTGTATTAGCTATTTTGTATATTGTGTAATTTTATGTGGCACTTTTTAATAATTGGGAGAAGATCACAGATATAGCTGTTTGTTACATATATTTAGACTCTTTTTGGTAAAGTTTTTAATAGTTTAGTGATGTGTTTCAATGTAACTAGAACTCCCAGAGCCGTCAATTGACAGTTGTGTATTTTTATTTTATATATTTTGAAATAATGGCATGCATTTAATCAAAGCTTTTTTTAACTTTTAATATTTTATAGTTTTCTAAACAATACTAAAAAATATAGCAATTATCTCTTACCATTAGCAAAATATAAGCATGATTACCTAGAACTCCCATAGCCATCAATTGACGGCTGTGAATGAAACAACGGAAACATGGGCGACTTATTATGTCTGTATGTCACTACTTTCATTACATCTACATACTATACTCTAGGAAGTGATATAATAGGTATATAATATAGGGTATGCTGTGTATGTGTGTATGTGTTGTGTATAGATATTCTGTCTGCATGCACCTGCTTTCATTCAACAGCTAATTTCTTCTACTCTAGGCAAATAACAGTAACAAGTTTTGGTCAGATAAATGGGGAACCAGTTGTTCATCAATACTATGAGCAGAAACAGATTTCAAGAAATTATGCGTTTTCTTCGTTTTGACTTGAGAGACGAAAGATGGTGGAGACTTCAAAATGATAAATTTGCTTTAGTATCCCAGATATGGGGACCATTTATTGAAAATTGCAAGAAGGCTTACAAACCCAATGAGACAATGACAATTGATGAGCAGTTACTTCCCTGTAAGTGTAGATGTCCTTTTATTCAGTACATCTCTATGAAGCCAGATAAAATTGGTATTAAATTTTGGCTTATTGTTGATAACAAATCTAAATATGTAATGAATGGATTTCCCTATGTTGGTTGTGAAATCAATCTGCTTAATCCAGATGTCAGTGTACCCACTTGAGTAGTTTTGCAACTGACTGAACCATTTTGCGACTGTGGATATTATTTAGTGATGGACAAGTTTTTCAGTTCATTAGATCTCGCCCGTCATCTCGAAACTAAAGGATTCAGTATGTTAGGAACCCCGCTATCGGAATATACCCGTCCTTTCAAAAAATTTGTTTATGTGTATTATTCATTATTATATGTAAGCAAATTATCGGGATTATTTTTTAAAATGCCTCGTGTGAAGAAAACATTGATTGTTCTTCCCAATGAAGTTCTTCTTATCAAAGACTTGTGAAACATTTTGTCTAAATTCCATCACCTAGTTCTTGCTGGTGTTCATGAAGATGATGTAGATGGAAGAATAAAATGGTGTGCATGTCATCAATTGTTACACAATTTAATGAACTGTAATAACTGTAATGAAGCAATGTCGCTGGTGGCGGATGTGGTGAAGTATCCTTCTGAGTAGGTGAAATGGCACTGCCGACCATGTACAAGGGAGAAAAGTATCCATGTGGATTCATTCTTTTTCATGTCAAAACTGCCCCTTTGGAAACTAATTCATATTCCTCTTTGGTGGTCTCTGAACACTCCACAGTTTGTAGTGCTTGGTCAAGTCGATACAACACCAAATACTTTGTTCGATTGGTACAACTACATTTGCGATATATGCTTCCAATATGTTGAAGAGCATAAAAAACTAATTGGCGGTTGTAAAACTAAAAAACAGGCCACAAATCAGCCAAAGGTGATCGAAATCGATGAGTCTGTATTTTTTAAAACGAAATATCAAGTTGGTCAACGACGTGAACATTCTTGGGCTGTTGGTGGTGTGGAATGCGAAAGTAATAAGTGTTTCATTGAAATGGTGCCAGACAGAACTATGCCTACTCTAATGGCAGTAATCAATTGTAATGTTCGTCCCAATACAACCATTATGACAGATGGATGGAGAGCATATTGTGACATTGTTAATCAGCCCAGACAGAACTTTGGCCATCATGTGGTAAACCACAGATATAATTTTGTTGATCCTGCTGATCCTAATGTGCATACTCAAAAGATCGAAGGCATGTGGAGCCAAGTGAAGAAGCAGTATAAGAAGATGAATAGGACAAGTAGTGAGTTGTTTGACACTTACATTCAAGAGTTTTTATTCTGCTCTGACTTCCCAAAAGATCAGGTTTTTGGGAATTTATTGTACTATGTGTGTTTTTATTACCCTCTGTAGATGTCTTTTTATGTCTTTTAAAAGGATGGGCCTTTGTTTTTATTACCCTCTGTAGATGTCTTTTTATGTCTTTTAAAAGGACAGGCCATTGTTTGGTCTTTTTAAAAGGACGGGTATATTCCAATAGCACCATAGTATATATGGAATTTCCAAGGCAATATCAAATGATATGTCAAATAATAAATATATAATTAAATTAAAAAATCATAATTAATTCATTACGTTTCAATTAAAAATAATTAAATGTAATAAAAGCAGTGAGGTATATATATATGATGAAATTTTTTTATTCAACTTTCATAATTTTGAATTCTCAGCAATTTTCCAATCCAGCTTTGACACTATATTCTACATGTATAGCACTGTAATGAATCTATTCTATACAGAGCTACAAATATATCATAATGATACACCTTAGAATACTTGTGACTTCAATTATACGTTAAGATTTTATTCATTAATATATAAAGTTATTGCTTATAATGGGGAATCCTCATAATTTAACACGCGAATTCGCTCCAGTAGAATACAAACAACTATTCATGGATGGTTAATATTTTAGTAGAACAAATAATGAATTTAAAATATACATCTATTTGTATATAAAATAAATAAATAAATATTATTATATAATATTATCTATGAATGATAAATGAATGCAAATTTAAAATAGGTTTATAACCCGTATTATTTCAAAATAATCAACCCTCTTCCTTTTATAACTTTTTTTCTGTTTCCAAATTTAAAATAATACCTGAGAAATTTGTTTTAATTAACAAATTATTTAACAATTAGATTAAACAATTAATTTTTTTTAAATAATTTGCTAAATAAATAAAAAGGTTAATAAATTGAAAAAAAAATTCTGCGAATTTATTTTCAAATCATAATAATTTATATGCCACAAGCACTGAAAATCAAATCTCATAAACGTTAGTGCTGATTTTTGTCCTGATTACAGTGCGACGAGAGAACACTTCAAAGTGTAGCACAATTAAGACGTCCAATGCAACTGGGGAATTCTCCATTGGAATTAACAAAACGATTCCAGGAGAAAAAGTGTAGAATCTCTATATATCTACCAGCAAGATGAAGCTCGAATCATCAACTCGTAAGAACGTCTTTTCTTCTCATTTCTGGACCAATCCTTTTGTTTGTATATATTTAACCGACTTTTTCTAAATATTTCCTAAACATATTGTACAGTAATTATGTCTTTAGTTCAAATAGTGTGTTCTTCCATTTGATACTTTACTTGTTAATATTTCTCTAATCTATCAGTTCTTTGGATTTCTATTTTTAACCACTATGTTTGTCTTCTTATAATAATTTTTTTCTAAATAATTGTCAATTCTTATTGAAACTCTTGCTAGTAATATATTTCTCTAATCTATAATTTCTCTGGTTTTCCTAATTTTAGCTGCAACGTTTGTCTTTCATTGCCCTTTTTAAAACTCTTATGTAACCTTTTATATTTCTCTAATCTATAATATTTTGGATTTCTACTTTGAGATAAAACGTTTATCTGTCGTTTTTATGTTTCGTAACATTTATGTAACCTTCTTATTTATACAAACTTTCATGTGAAATATAAATACTGTATTGTGTGAGTGCTGAAAACCCAGTTAGCGAAATGTCCACTCTATTTTATTTAAATAAAAAACTGTTTTCGCGAAATATATTCTTTGCTTTTTTTACAAGGTAGAAAATTACACCGAGTGGAAATGTTAGCAATGTATAAGAGGTCCTAACATCCAAGTCACCAGTCAACAACATACACAAATTTTGTCTATAAGATAAGTGAAAAAAGACAACACCCAGCAAAGCAACCTTACAAATAAGATATGTCAGGAATGCATGAAAGCGTACCCCATGAACGGAAATGAGATCACCTGTCATACATACAAAGAAGGAGTCTTGGTATGCAGATGATGTAAACGTTAAGATTCCTGAACTTACTGCCAGATTGAAACACAGAGAAGTGGACATTTGCTCAAAACAATGATCCAAAACTTATAATATACAAAGTTAATGCACCAATCCGCAAAGAAAAAGATATAAGAGAAGAAATAATGAGTGGTGGTCTACTATTTTTCATTAGAGATAATATTCCATGCACTGAAATTAAATCTATAATTGAAAGCCAAACACATAGATCAGAGATAAACATCCACGGATCATCATGTTAAGCAATGTTTATTGTACGAAGAAAATAGAGTGGACAATTTCAATCCCCCTCATCTAGCAAATGATCATAGAAAGACTATAATTATTGGAGACATGAATGCTCATTCAAGTTCCGGAAACACAGTTCGGCCAGAAGATTCAAGAGGAGAAAAACTGGACGAATTGATGATGCTGTATCAATGATGGTAAACACAGTGGAATAAACCCTAGCATGGCTTGAGTACTCAGGATGTAGTGTTAGTTCCAATTAAGTGAGTGGTTAAGTAGAGCAGAATGGTAGACTGATGAAAATGCAAACCCAGCTCCAGCATGGAATTGGAAGAAGGCTAACTGGTCTTGTTAAACGTAAGAGCTTGAGATTTTCACGAAAAACGAAGATTGGAACACAATTACTAACATTCCATATCCGAAAATATGCAAAGCCGCTATAGAAGCTACCAACTACAACATCTCTAAAGTCAAAATCTTTTCTACTGACTCCAAATAAACTAGCTGTATGGTAACCCTCAGTAAAAATAAATGGTACAACGATTCCTTTCAACCCAAACCAGTTTGCTTAGGAGTGACTTTCAATACAACACTCTCTTGCGGTCCATAAGTTAAACAGGTCGCGATAGAAGCAAAATCTAGATGTTATATTCTCAAGGCCTGCGCAAACAAAAAGTAGGGATGGAAACTGGAGAACACAAAAATAATCTTCTCAGCTATAATAAAAAGATAAATTGATTACTGCGGTCCAGGCTGGCAGCCATGGCTAGCAAACTCAAACAAATAAATTCTTGAAAGATGTCAGACCAAAGCCCTCAAGAAGATAAAATAGGTTATCACCACTTAGCGTGTAACAGCAGCATTTACAACCAACAGATGCTATGACGGAAGTTCGTAGAACCAATGGTGATGAGTTAAAGATGGGTGTAGTAATGTTCAGATGTCCGAGCGATGCTATAAATGACGATGCAGGTACGTATAGTGGGACCGAAACTGAGGCGCTCATCGAGTCAGCAACTGTTGGAATTTGGTAGGCTCAGTGTGTCATTGAATTCACTTGTTGTTAAGCAGATCATATCCATCAGATAGTTTTCCATTCCACGATATGTTAAATATACCTGTCAGTATCAGTATGTTTTTATCAGTATGGTTTTATATTAAGAGACGATATTATGTCAAAGATCAATAATCTCATATAATAGAGACTTAACTCTTCGTTGACCTGATCTCTAGACTCATTCCGTGTTGTAGGTATATATTATAGAAAATTTTGTTGCGAAATAGTCTTTAAATTTAGATATATATATTTTTTTAGATATATAGAAGATAGAAAATCTTTTAATATTTTTAATTCCAGCATATAATTTTTACTTTCAGTTTATTCTTTCCGTAATGCTCTCATTGAAGCTTTTAAAGACAACATTGATTTAGCAATTTCAATTTACTCTTTAGCTTGTTCGGGAGATGGTGTAATAAGCCACGGTCTCAGACCGTAACCAATGTTTGTAGGGGACGTACGTAAAGTTAATACATACACATTTGAAATATAACTAATAATAGAAAAATCAGTAAACTATTTCATCAATGTATTCATATAATATGTATTATTTTATGCCTTTCTAAACTATATAAGGGCATGAATGCGTGATATTAAAAAAGTGAATTCTTT
>JAUZND010007422.1:0-10347 GCA_034780555.1 Coelogynopora nodosa | reverse complement strand
CCCCCCCCCCCCCCCCCCCCCCCCCCCCCCCCCCCCCCCCCCCCCCCCCCCCCCCCCCCCCCCCCCCCCCCCCGCAACATACTCCAGCTCCCCCGAAACAATTATTTGTGGGGCTTAATCCCGCAACATCCTCACTTGTGGCGCCACTGAATAAAAAGTAAAACAAACAATGCTATGCTTATATAGAAGTGCAATGTTCGCCTTTTTCAATGTACATTTGAAAATGTGATATATATATACAATATATCGTATATCTTAGTCAAATGTATTTGCAGTTAATGCATTATTTTAAAATTAAACATATATTTTTTTAATTAACTTTGTGATTACTTTTGTTTATTTAGTATTTTAATTTTCTTTGTAATCACTACTTTACTATTCTGATTTACTGTCTATTTACGCCGTTAGTACTATAAATTTCATCAAAGCAGAAGTCATAATATCCAATCACATTTCATTATTATAATTATGTATGTTGGCGACACATCTTATTGGTAAAAAATAAAAGTAATTTTACAATGTTCGGTTAATATAAGAAACACCTCGATCGAGCTTAATAATAGCACATAAAGGATAATGTCTAACTATTTAGTGTGACATTATCGAGATTAAGTTAATACTAGTTACTGACATTTAGTTGAAAAAAGGCAAGCAGGATGAGAACTATTTTAATATTTTTCTTGAATACAATTGGCTGTTAAAATATCAAATATTAACGTAAAAATGGCATTCTATGTTCAGCATAGCTGTATTAGTAATAATTGATTAGTAAATTTTTTTAAATTTATTTTTTAAATGAACGCACTAAAAAGAAATTTCATAACACCAGTAAGTTGGTATTCAGTGGGATTCTTAAACTACCTCAAACAAGGAGTCATTACACTTTGGATATTATGTTCTGTTAAACGAAGTCGAAGATGAATTTTGTATGTTTCATAACAAAATGATTGTTTTAAACTTATTTATGGAGAATGAGATTGTTTTATTTATTTAATTTTATTGATTCAATACTAACATTTTGCTAACGTGTTTTTATTCAATAATTATATTCTATATTTATTGATTAAAATTAACTACTTAACCAGACAAAGTTCTGACAAAAGAAGTATTTTATTATTAATACATTTGCGCCAAATTTATTCAAATTATATTATTTAAATTTAGTTGCCGTGCGAATTCATTATGTAAAAACGTTTGTTCATTCACATTATAATTAATTTCTTTACTTTAATCGTATCCTATACCAAAAATATGAAACCTAATAACATCCTGCCGAATTAGTGGAAACAAGCATTTGTTTTGACGAAAAATGTTCAATCTGTGCTTTCATAACAAAATATTTCTTTCGACATATTAATATTCTGAAACATTTTCCATAAAACTATTGAAATCAAGGACATAATGATAGTTTACATATCTCTATATTTTGATACTTATAATAAGTGTTGAAATAATCTGATGAGTGTTATATGTTATAAAACCAATTGAATTTATTTTACCATAAAGAAAGTATAGTATCTGTATTGAATAATAATGGACTTTTCTTTTGAACACCCGCACTTCTCTACCGATACCCTTCACTGCCACTTCAGGGTGTCTGCTGCGGGGATGGAGCCCACTGCTGCCCCCAGGGGACCCAGTGTGACCTTGAGCGTGGTGTCTGCAAATCCCTCTTCCTATTGGCTACTGATCTCTTCAGCACACCGCTCCAGCCAATGAGCGAGCGTCCGGCTGTGGCTGAACCGAAGCAGATCAGCCTATCGCAGGTCGGCGACAAGGCGGCCAATTTCGTCTGTCCCGATGGTCAGTCTGTGTGCCCGGATGGCTGCACCTGCTGCATCCTGGCCAGTGGACAGTACGGATGTTGTCCCTACATGAAGGTAAGTTGGTGATGTTGGTGTCAAGTCTTAGCTTCGTGTGGCTACATTGCTTTATGACCTCTTTGTCATGGAAATATAAATATATGAAGTGACGGAACGGTTTGTAAAAGTTCAATTAAAAAATAAAAACCTTCAGAAAAATTAAGAAACAACAAAGATTTGTAATTAATAAACTATATATTCGGGTCGGCTGACCCTTCTTCAAAGTTATTAAATTTAAATTATACATTTTATAATATGGATTAAAATATTAATTTAAAAAATTCACTCAAAATTACATATTCAAATATTACAAGAATTGATTAATTGATGCAAATTATTATTATTTAACATTGATTGATAACAATCATAAAATAATTTTGTAATTTTCCCTCCCTCCCTATTAATACCGTTTTTATTATTATTTATTATTTCCTCTTTGTCATGCAGCGTATATATAGAGGTGTTTCCCATAAGGTCTTCGGAAACCACTATTTTAGAATAGAACCTATTTTCTAAAATAAAGGTATGGTTGTCATATTGTCAATTTTTTATGACGACTGTTTTTTGGATCTGGAATAACCCATTTAAAATTGATGTGTTGCGTAGCAGTTATCAACTATATGTAACTTCGTTATAAATTATTGATGTTGAATCTGGTTTTCTCATGTATTTATTGACTTGTAGTGAGGACGCTCGTCTTTCTAAAGTGCACTTTGCTTTAATGGGTAGAGTATGTTTGATAGCATATATGTTGCTTTTACTTACAGATAATTTATTAGTGATGCATTTATTATGTGAAAAATATGTTCTGTTTAGTTGTATTATGCAAAAGCAACCCCGATTGTCTATATATCCTAACTATTGTCAACTACAGCTATGCTTTTACTTCATTAAAATATTAAGCATTTATATTACGTTCCTTGTAATTAATATATTGATGTCAAATTGATTGCACGTATTTGTTTGCTAGTATCTGCTATATCTGGTCACATTCAATTACGGCCATTCTACAGTAGTCTAGTCATTGAGGTAATACGTATGTTAGTGCAGAACAGGTCTGGTTGAATTATTGTTAAATTCACAATAAAATGATGTGGGTATTTTACTTCTTATAGAGATGAAGCACAAACGTGAGACAAAGACAACAACTGTGAAATTCTGTGTATTAAATAGCCCGATATTGAAGTTGTGACAAAAGTTAATGGTTTTTAGCTTTCTGATTGTACCTAACTTTTTCTTTTCTTAATTGCAATAATACCGTATAAATGTTTTCAGTTGCAGTACTTTGGTGTATTTATTTTTAAACACCAATGCGTCATTCTGTGTCGTTGACACGCAAGTCAGCATTCAATATATCTAGCCAGGACAATTCTGCACTCCACAGTTGCTCTGTCTCTCTCTGTCTCTCTCTCTCTCTCTCTCTCTCTCTCTCTTTCTCTCTCTCTCTCTCTCTCTCTCTCTCTCTCTCTCTCTCTCTCTCTCTCTCTCTCTCTCTCTCTCTCTCTCTCTCTGTCTCTCTCTCTCTCTCTCTCTCTCTCTCTCTCTCTCTCTCTCTCTCTCTCTCACTAGCTCAATTAATTAGTTGTTATAAGTGATGTATAAACTTTTAATACTCACGGTACAGTCAACTGTAGTACGAATCGTTAAGAGTACACACTTGCCATCTATACATTATCAATCATCTTCAGTAGGTTACTTAGGCGGATCAAGGTCCTAGTTTAAATCTCACCATCCTCTGTTAGAGTTTAGATAGCCTTATGTAATATTATATGTTGCAGCCGGTTTATTAATAACCTGTTGATCAGGAACCATGCTGAGTAAGCAGAGCCGGTTGTTTCTCGTGTGGCTTGTGGCTGTATCAAGTGCGATACGGTACTGTTAGTTTTGTTCAGTGTGACGTGTTTCAGCCATATTCTGCACATTGTAGTCGACAGAGAAGGTCCAAAGTTCCCCGATGGTTATGGTGCTATTATAGGTCGGTCGTTAGTTGTCAACTGATTATTTCTTCAATTGGCACCGATTATAACTACCTTTAGGCAGGGATTATGCTGAACAATGACAAATATAGTCAATCATTCTTCTATGAACGACCTAGCTATTTGACGGATAAAATGTGTGGAATACAAATTATATATGTTCCTAAAAGTATTCGAATGCAATCGATCGTTCAGAGTCGAATGGTCGGAAAAATACAATTTGTTTCATAATCTGTCCTGAAAAAAGTTAATATTAGATTGAACGGAAATAGTAAATTGCAGGATACAGATATAGATAGTTAGTATTTAAAATAACGTTTTAGAAAATTGGTCGCGTGGCTTGGTAGTAATCAGGCTTTATAGTTGGACCATCTATATTCCAAGTCTTCTAAAATATTTTTGTTTAATTTCTTTGAATTTTTATATCAAATATTTCTCACTGAAATTTCCTAACATCTTTATTGAATCCGTGCATAACACATATTTAAACGGTATGTAAATCCATAGATAAAATATAATCTATGCTTTAGGTTTAAAAAATACTAAAAACATAATTTTGCTTTAATATTTGTCGTAGTACTTAATTTAGTCGATGGTTTCATAAAGGTTGGGCATGATAATTAGTGTAAACACAGTTATATAAAAGGATAAATAAACCCACCTCGCTGAAATTAACCGCTATATAATATATATTGTATATATAATAAGTGTTATCTAACGTAAAAAATCAATATCATTTATTCTCCGCCCGAGATTTTTCATTTATTTTTCAAAAAGTTGATTAATCAATTCCTTATTTAACTCAGAAATCACAAATGCTTTGCATGGCAACATGTCCTTTGATACTTTAATTTCAGTAGAATAAACGCTCAGAGAATGTAAGGATAATAAATAGTATATGTCCAGAGAATCGTTAGATAAATCTAGGATATTACCCTGAATTGAGGAGATATGCACTGAGAAATTACGAGTCCATTCTCTGTGCAGATCTTCCAAATGAAGGGTAATATTCGATATATTCAATGTTGATTTTCTATTGCAGTAGATTATACACTCAGAATCCACTCGTGATTATACAGAGATCTCCAGTATAACGTTGAATATATAAATATATTGTTCAATTTGTTCAACTTGGTCTAAGTGTATGTTTATATTTTATCTTTGTCAATTATTTATTTATCAAACTATTCTGTGTCATATGCTAAAAACATTTTGTGCATTAGATGTCACACACATTTAATTTTAATAATAAAAATGTTTTATATTGCCAAACTGTATTCTGAAATTCAATCAGCATAGGGTGTACAATTTTATAACAATAGAATAAGAAGTTTCTTCCATTCAATACAAATTAACAGTGAAAGATAAAATTAGTATTTTATGCTTTCATTAAAAACTAATTTTTGAATTATTTAATTAATAAAACTAATAAATTTTATTAAATAATTTTTTTTATAAAACGTAAATTGCGAATGAATATTTAAAATAAATTAAACGTTATATTTAAGTATGCAGTATAAAATCAAGTTATATTTATTTTTATAATATAACATACATTACATTTTTCACTAAATATTTAGTATTTTTTGTTTGTTATTTAACAATAAAATGTGTCGAGTATTTCACATGTTAAAAGTACTTCAGGTTAGACACCTGAAAACGAAGTGGAAATGTATTCTCGGTATTTCGGGGAATCTTTTCAACCTAAAAGAATACTTTCTGCATCGATTATAATGTGGTCGCTATATTACTAATTGTAGGGTTAATTATAAGTAACCATTGACTCAGTTGTGAAAAGGGAAGATGTGAAAAAATACCTGCTTCGAAGAGATTCGTGCCGCAGTTCAATCCACTTCACTAAATTCATGTTTTTGAAATATATTTGACAGAATTCCGTCAATATTGTCACCAATTTTCACTTGCTTTTTTTTAGAATCTCATGAATGAGCGTTGTTGCTGTCATTTCAAAACAATCAGAATACTTTTAAAGTACAGCATTTATATCATTATCTGAGTTCGGAAAACAATGATTTATTCATTCTGGTTTCGGACATATGTTTCTATGTTTTACAAATTTTAATATTACTAATGAGAGTACATGATTAAAGTGTATGGTTTCAATTACTACCCAATAATATTAACTGAAACTCTAAATACATTTAAGGTAATATTATTCAAAATGGATTATTTAAAATGTAATGATTGTTCAAAGTTATGATTTTTATAGTCTCGAGTTAGATTTATTCGAATTTCAAAATTGTTCAATATTTATAATCAATATGTCGAACATATCTGGAGTGCTCTACAAATGCAAGATGAAATTTTGTTGAATTCTTGTTTGTATTTTACGGTGGAATTTTGCGACAAATTATTACTCAATGTATATAATATTTAATTGTTCAAAATGTTTCGTTATTAAAACCTAAAAGTCGACGTAGTTACCATTGTTGATACATGAGTCAGTGTTATTTCCATATGTTTAGTCACTGTAGTCTATTATTCCTATTATCAAGGTCAAGGTTTGCTTCCATGAGACAGTTTAGTGACTCCTTTTTGACCCAGATGTTCACCTCTGAAGCCTTTCTTATCTAAAAACTATACTTTCTGTAATAAAATGCACTTAAGTCTAAGCCATGCTCATCTGTCTCCGGCGAGGTTATTTAGAACTAGTCAAAGTGCAACATAACCTTTAATCAATTAGGCCTATTATGTGATTGAGAATATTTGAATCATGGATATTGCGAAGTGGATCTGTATCACCATTGCATCATATAGATGAGTCATTTTTATCAGCTGAAAGTGTACACTCATTTTGAGAGCTTTTGCATTGTGACGTGTGGCATTCTCTACTTAATAAATGCCAAGCGATTATCATTTCGTCTAATTATCTTTATAATAATTTGTAATAAAATAAACCCAACGAATATTGTGTAACCTTATTTTTTATGATTTTCAAGAGTGTTATCTGCTATACTGATGAAACTTAGTAATTAACAGTTTATGTTTATACTGTCATTTGCCAATAATTATTAAAGTTGTCTTATGTAATATATATTCTGAAAATACCTGTTTCAAGTAGGTATTAGTATCTTGATGGATTACAATTCCCATAAGTTTGCTTCATTATATCTTGGTGTATTTAATATGTTCACATGAGGTTAGATTGTTGGATGAGTACATATTTACCTTATTACATTATGTTATTATGATATTGTTGTTGTATATTCTATTATATTTTAACTATAAGGAACATTAGAAAAGAATTACTGGACTTCATGCAGTTCTGACCCATATTAGTGCAAACTATAATTAATGGTTCATAGCTTTATTTGTTTATTGAAAATATTCCTGTTTTTATAATAACATGTTGTAGGTTGACATGATGTTTACATCTGAAAGCACCATAACTTCATTGATTGTAACTTTTTAGTGATTTAATTTATTTGTTATTAATTTAATCAATGAATAAATTCACCGAATTCTGTGTATTCCATTTTGACAAGTTTCTGTTGACCATGTCAGCTGTTGCAATATTCTATATGGGCGTATTATTTGCTGTGCGAGTGTGTATGTATCTTAATTTACCAGCAAATACCGAATGACTATTAATAATTTGCATTAATCAGGGTTCACTACATTAAAAAACGTGAAAATAAATACTTTTTTGTGGTTGAGGGAAAACGAGCATATATCTTTCGTAACTATTTTTTTACCCGTAACAATTGTACAAGTTGGTTTATATTTAATATTACATATCATATTGTTGTACTACTCCGCAATTCTTTGATCACTGTTTCCTGAAAATATAAGAAAAAACCCCCCAACTAAAAGTCCCGAACTTTGCAGTAGATTCAGATAGAGATATGAATGAGTTTACCAGCTACTCTTTAACTGACCAAGGCAAAAGTGTCCAACCGCCGGATAACTGTACCTATCGAGTTGCAACTCCATCTTCCAACACTTCACACACGTCTTCCTCTCGCCAGCAGGCTGTTGTGCCAGTGGTGCCACCAGTGACAGCAGCAGGTCGAGGCGAAGGTGGTCTGAATGGGCCGGCTAGAGTGGTCCTGAATCCGGCGGTGATATGTGGTGATGGGCATCAGCACTGGTGTCAGTCCGGGCAGACCTGCTGTCCCCTGCCTGGGGGCGGGTGGGGTTGTTGCAAGACTCCCCATGTGAGTTGGGTTCTCTCCTTACTTGAGTCTTCTGTTGAGGTGTCGATGGGTGGCCTGAAATGTGTTGGTGTGCACTCAGAAGTCGGTTCTACGATCGCGAAATATCTGTCGTGTTGTATTGTATCACCATTTTTGTCGAAATTTTATCCGTCGTTTTAGGGGATAGTATATAATTCAGGGAACGTGGGACAACTTTCTGTAATAGCCTATTGTTACTTCTCAAATGTCCAACGGTGAAGCTGTGTGGTTGCCATGGTTTTGTAGATCAATGTTCACTGAATCATATTCAGTATATATGGAACCAGTGTAACTAATAAATCAGCGACTATGTTAATTGTAAAAAGTTCAAAGTATACTTTATTGTTGGTAGAATTTTTTTCTTTTCAATCATTCGTTTTTGTTATTGATAAATTAACGGACACTTTGTCGTCGGTCGGATTAATTTAGTTTAGGCAATATCGTGTGAAGAGCGATGCTCGGATGTTTCTAATTATCTTGTCAACAATATATATCTGATATATTTATATTATACATTTTTAGTTACTAAGTCTACTTAATTTGATTTTTCTATATATTTATTATCTACATTGAAAATATGCATAAATTTGTTTCGCATAGTGTATCGATTAATTAAGTCAAATACAAGACGTGTATAATATTAGGTAATTGCTCGACAACAATGATAGAATATATATATGAATAATATTGATTAGCGAATCAATACTGAATCAATAAAAACTAATACTATAATCAATCAATTCAAACACAAATCGGAATGTTTCCATCAAAACAAAACAGACTAACATAAAAGTAAACAACGTTTATAACGCTATAAATATTTCAATCGTATGTCGTTGTTTTATTCATGTTGGCTGCAGCGTTTGATATACAACCTCCCATTAATTACGACCTTACATGAGGTGGTTACCATGAGGGTTGTACACATAACCCCTAGCACTAACATCTCTGAAAACAATCAGATACAATTGCGATATTAAACGGTTCGCAATTTTGTTTACTATGCTGTTATACTTGTAACTTGAAACGAGAGGATGGCGCCCTTTCAATTCACATGAATATAATTATTATAATTTTATAGAATATTTCGGTCATATAATATGATCATTAAATACCTAGTGAATACTTATTTATTAAAAAAGATCATATTCATTACAACGAACACTAATATTCTGTATCAACAACCACGAATGGGAAATAAAAAACAATAGTTTATCTTTTAAGTATAAAATCAGTGGTTTCTATTCAATTATATTAGACACCTTTTAATTATATTTATTTTAATAATTTTCACGACAATTAAAAGTGCGTATATTACGGATTATTTATTATTGATATATATATAACCTTTTAGGATTGTTCTAAGTTTGTGATATATCAGCAATGCGTATGATTAGCACACATGTAAGAATACAACATTGCAAATAATTTACTTTTGTCCCGTCGGTTCCGTCCCGTGGTAATAATTATTTAAACTAGAATTGGATGCAGTTAACGGAAAATACTTGTAACAATTACTAACGAATACTTCAGTTTAAGATATTTCGGTTTTCTGACTGAAGACACGACGCGGTATTATTTACCGTTACCTTGACAACACTCTGCTATAGGCAGCTAAAGGGCCAATCTGTGTCGCCACTCTTGTAGGCGTCCTGTTGCCCCAACAAGCGTCAGTGCTGTCCCTACCCCTTCGTTTGCAATGACCAGAACATGTGCGTACGTCACACTACCACGCGGCGCAGAACTGACGAGTTTAGCCACCTCCCCATCGAGGCGAAACCGGTCGATAAGAGTGTGGCTAAGCTGGGCGATATCTGTCCGGATGGTGTGTCCATCTGTCCGGATGATCAGACCTGCTGTCAACTCCAGAATGGGTCCTATGGCTGTTGCCCCTTTCACGATGTAAGTAGGGGGGGCTCTTCACGACGTTGTGGAGCTTGTCCTTCTTGTGTGTTTTGTGGTGTGATGCGGTCAGTACACTGCTTCTTTGGTGCAATGGTTATCCTGCTAACATCTGCATTTTTTGTTACCTAATCAATTTTTACAACATTGGGTCTATACTATTATTGTTGGACTGGGTGTTAACTTTTGTTATCTTTATAACTGTTCACGTTTAAATTTAATTATTTTGAAAAGCTTTTAGTGTTGATTACTTTTTGATCCCCGGTTCCAGGCGGTTTGCTGTTCTGATGGAGTTCATTGCTGTCCCAATGGAACCTCGTGTAATACTGGAGCGGGAACCTGTGATCGCCAAAACTCGCCATCAGTTCCCATGTTCAAGAAGACGGCCGCTCAAACCTTAAAGAGTGTGACCTG
>JAUZND010007421.1:0-10349 GCA_034780555.1 Coelogynopora nodosa | reverse complement strand
CAAAATGTAAATTGAATATCAAATAATAAATGCATATTACAGTTCACCCTCTTTTTAAACCAAAACTGAAAAATAAAGTATTTTATTAAAGTATTGTATACAGACTTAAAATACAAAATGTAAATTGAATATCAAATAATAAATGCATATTACAGTTCACCCTCTTTTTAAACCAAAACTGAAAAATAAAAGAGATAAATGTATGAATAATTCAGAATTCAAACAAAGTGTGAAAAAGTTTTTTTTTACCTAAAATTTAAATAAAGGAGTGTTTAAAATATTAAATATATAAAATTTTAAACTCCCTGACTTCATGACATTTTTCAGAACTATTTATAAATTCCCTGACTTTTCCCTGACTCATGGCAACCCTGATTAAAAAAATACATTCAATATATTTCTACATGTTTAATTACTAAAGTAACTTGCATCCTTTTTTAAACTTGATGTTTTTGTTTTAGAATTAAGTAAATATATTAGTACATTAACCCCTTCAGTATACCAAACCCAGAGAGGCTCGAGATACCCAGGGCCAGATCCCCATAAATGGACAAACTTCTTTTTCTTTTAAAAATAGTATTTTTTGCTCTGATTTAGTCAGAAAAGTAATATTAATAACTACACCTCCGATTTATTAGTCTTTAAAAAAATCATATACATGTACATATCATATCATGTACAATGTAAAAAAACATGAAATGTAATAATAACACATTCAGTTTATTAGTCTTTTTGTAATACTAATAATATTATACAAGTAACCCTTTTACATTATATTAGTTCAGAAGGGAACATGTGGTAGCGCATTCAGGCACAGCTCAGGGCAAAATTTTTTTCGGAAATATTGGCACGCCAAAGATAAAAATGTTATACCCATTTTTCATGCCTCATATTTTAAAAAATGCCAATTTTTCACGCCTCATGCACACCTACTATTAATTTTG
Source organism: Coelogynopora nodosa (assembly GCA_034780555.1). Classification (NCBI taxonomy): domain Eukaryota; kingdom Metazoa; phylum Platyhelminthes; order Proseriata; family Coelogynoporidae; genus Coelogynopora; species Coelogynopora nodosa. Next base: position 9,405 of record JAUZND010007421.1, on the reverse strand, counting down.
GATATAATGTTAAATATTTGTTGATGTATTTATGTGTACTAGTATAAAATCTAATAAGCTGTAATAAATAATCACATTTACTAAGGCATTAACACACCTATCAAGGCTCCTGCATGCCAATCACGCCTGAATTTTGCTTTTGCATGCCAAATATCTTGAGAATATTGCTTCCCGAAAAAAAAAATTGAAGGCAAGATGCTCATAGACTATTTAGTCATATATCAGTTAATATTATTTTACTATAATTCATAAATGTTAGCTGTATAGTGTAAATAATAGTCCTATCCTTTTTATTTATTATTACCAATATTGATTACATTTTATCATTGTGACATTATGTTAACAACATGCCAAAACTTCACCATGTGATGATATTATCATGTTTTGTTTTGTAATTGTATAAAACATATAAAATTGTAGTCTAGACAAAACTCAATAAAAAAAAAAACTCATTTTTTCATAATAATAATAATAATAATTTTCATTATTTATCTGCGTGGTTTACAGTCAAAACTCAAAACATATCCAATATTATCTATCTGCAGTTTTGATCTTGCCTACATTTACAACTATATATATATACCAAGTATATTTTGACTTGTATACATTTTTTTACTTTAGTCACATGACATTTTGGAATATGTGACATAAGTAAAGATTTTTTAAAGGGCAATCAGAGACATTTTTGTCCAAACTTTCTACTATTGGGAATGTTAAGAAATCTGTTAGACTATATTAAATATATAATTAAAATATTTTGTTACTTTGAAAATATTATTAATTATTTAAAACTATTCTAAACTTAATCCATATGGATGTCAAGGGTAATGTGGTGTCCCCACAGATCACCATGTATTATATATAAATTCCCTGTCAGTCACCATGAATGGTATATATTCCCTAAATGATAAAATTTGATATATTTTATATTCTTTTTTGATTAACATTAATTACATATAATTATATATTTGTTTTGAACAATAAAAATTAAAAAATTTCACTAATTAAAAAAAAATATTTAACATGCATTCAATATTTAATCCCTTTGATTCACAGATGACACAGAGAAACTTATGTGTTTTGACAGCAAAATGATTATATATTTTTATGTGACCAATGGATTAAAATACTTTTAGCAGCAAACCTATTCTACTTTGCAAAATAATTTTATTTAGTTATGTTTTAGAAGAAGCGGCCTTAATTATACAACATGTTATTTATTTGTATCAATATTAAAATATAATCAATATAATTAGATGGACAAATAATTTATCCCTCTAGATGCACAAATAACAGGATCCTTATTTTTTATTATCTATCCCTAAAATGCTGCACAGAGCAAACCACCGTTTCATTATGATCCTTATTATTTATTATTACCAAAATTGATTACATTTTGTCTTGGTAATGTTATGCTGTGGGGACATAATGTTGTGTTTCCCTATATACAATTAATCTCTACTTTTCTAAGCATCCTTGCAGTTTAATTCATTAATAAATAGTAATTGTTCACATAATAAAATAATAATTATATATACAGCTCATTAAAATTTTAAAAATAGATTTAATTGGGAAAAAATGGTAGGGTCAATTAAAAAAATAACATCTATAAATACCAGATGCAGAAAGTATTAAAATATTATTATTTAAAATAATTGTGGCTTATTTGTTATTCTTTTATAACAGTTAGTGTTTTTCTTGTAGAATAAATAGTAATTTTTAGTATGTTATATAAATTTTGAAAAGCCAAATGTATAATAGTAGGCAAGTAACAAGGCAGAACTCATCCCCTTTCATTTACCATTACAAACTATGTACATACATTGCCATCACTATTACTATTATTAGTTTATTTTCTTATAAGATATGAGGGGATCATACCTAATATAATGGAGTTTATAAATCATTATTAATAATTTGATATTATATATTAATCATGTTAAATATTGAGTTTATTAATTATTTGAATATAGAATATTATTAATAAATGCATTTAAAATATATTTAAACATGTTATCATATAAATTTGTATATATTTTGTAATATATAATGTTATATTCATAATATAAAAGTTTATAAAACTATTTCATATTAAAAGCATATAAATGATTAATGTGTTGAAAATATATATTATAATAATATTTGCAATATTAACATTTACATTATTTCACTAATTCATTCATCTTAATTCAGCTTAATATCATACTAAATATAAATAGAAAGTAAATAATCAGTTCTTTCAGTTAGTACTAAACATGTTGAATTTTATTTAATTAGGAACATATTTGAAAGTTAATATTAGCTGTGATTTTCAGGTTAAATATATCGAAAATTAAATAATATTTTTTTTATCCTTTTAAACAATATATTTAAATGTAATATTACTTAAAAAGATTATACAGAAGCCAACTTCAAACTTTTTATTTATTTATATTAATAGTAAACATTGTTTTATATTTATTTCCTGAGTAAAAGAATGTTCAGTGACAATTACATTTAAGTATTATTGATTATTAGATAAGTATTAGTGACAAATAATTGCATGGCAATTAGAAAATATTATATCAACTTTTGGCTTTGTGGAATAGGTATTTTTGGCCTTTACTGATCAAAGTATATATATTGAAATTTAAAATATTGAACATTGTACCATTTTTTAATTCTAAAATAAACAGAACCTTTTTGATAATATTTTTCAATCTTAATAAATGAGTCTTATGAAATCAGCATAATCCAATGCAAACTTCAAAATAAAAATGATATTCAAATATATATATATATATTTTTTTTTACTGAAATACCTATATGTGATAAGTGTTTAAAATATATCATCACTGTTTTGCATAACTAATATATTGAATTTTACTAACATTTATTAAAATAAATTACAATACAAAAACGTATATAATACCCTTTCAGAAAAATTTCTAAAGTAAAATCTAATAGTTATGCAGAACAGGAGCAATATATATAACACAATGTTGTACTATATTTACTTAGAATTATATTATAAATATTATACACTGATATATGTATTTCCATGATTTTTTATTCTACAAGAAGCACAATAAATTATTGGATTATTACAAACTAAAATATTTTAAATTAAAATGACTTATGTCACTACAATATTTACATATTTTCTATTTTTGTTTAAAAAATAGTTTTTTTAAATTTATATTATGTTTATATTTTATATGATATATGTTTTATAAAATGACTATAAATTGATTATGTTTAACTATAAAATTACTTATTATTATTTATTGAAATTACTCTTTTATTTTAATTAACTAGTTATAATTTTTATTAAGTGAAATAATATTAGCTAATTTAATTCCATGGATGACATGAACAGTGGAGATCTGTGCTACCTGTCACTAGAATCCAGGATCCAAAATAATTATGACTTACATAGATATTCTGGATAGGCATGAATGTTTATATCTAGGATTCCCATGTAAGTCAGTCTTAAGGGGGCTAAGCTTTAAATATAATAAACAAATTTAGTAACATTTTATGTTTACACAATGTGAGTAACCCGTTGTGATTGCTTGTTTGCAACTGGTTGTAAGCTTTTATGAAACTGGTTTTAAACTTTTATGAAACTGGTTGTAAGCTGGTTGTAGTGCCAAGAATTATATGTAAGGAAATAATTTAACACAATTAATTTTTAATTTCAAGAATATTTACTTTGATTGTCAATGTAGTGATATTTCATTATAGCTATCCATATAATTTTTTTTATATTTGATTACTTTTATTATAGTACTAATTCAAATTTTAAAATAATTCCTTTCATTTATTAAAGTAGTCTATATATAACTGTTTTATTTTGAATGCATAATATAACTATTTGTTGTGTATTATTATTTTTAACATATTTATTCAAAATTTCTCTGTTAATCTTATATTTCAAAAAATATCTAAACTATGTATATGTTTTTATTAAATTATTTTAAACCTATATGATCTAAAATGTCATATAATGATTATGATATTCATAATGTTTTCTTAACATAAATTAATATTTCAATTTAACATAACATTGTATTTGATCACTTCTATGGACACCTATTAAATAATTATTATCTATAAGTTATTCTTAGCCATGATTCTGCCATGTTAAAACCAGTTACTATAAAATATATATTGTTGTTGCCAAGTCTTTTTAAATGCCTAATTGTTTAAATAAAATAATAATGCTTATATAAATTATTTTAAAGAATTGGTGGTCAATACATACTTATACATTTTTCTTTAATAACCTCTATGTGGACCTCATAACAGTATCTCAAACATTAATTTGTTAACTGTATGCAGTTTGCTTATGTATCTTGGGACCATAGTTGTCTCATTCTGACGGAAATTGTTTAATTGTATTATTTAAAATATTGATTCTTTAACTAATTTGCATTTTGACTATAAATATCTTTAAAGAAAGTATTATTTTTTTCACTAATATTTAGATACTTTAGCTTGCTTCTGTTTACAATAGTCAAAGTTATAAATTACAAATATATAAAATTTTTGGATAACTATAGCTCCATAAAGAGAAAATGCCTTGATATCTTAATAACATTGAAAAGTTTAGACAAACATTTCTACAACAGTTAAACTGTTTATAATCAATAAATTAAACTATGATATATATTTTTTTGTAATTTACAAATATACATATTGATATGTATGTTCTATTACATAACTTCCTTGTTATTCTTGATTTTTTAGAGCACACCAGTCTGTCGTTTTGTACAAATCGTAAGAACCCTTACGACGTCACATATACAATATGCTGGCCAAAATTATAGGGCCAAGTAAGTTACTTTATCTTCAACTATTCTATATGATACTGCAGTTATTACTGTTTCTGAAATTGAAGAAAATAGTCTATTGTGCCATCTTTTTAGTAATCATATTTATCGATGTCTAACTGATAAATAATGTAAAAATATAGTGATCTTTAAATTTGTATTTCACATCCTGTCATGCTGTGGTTGTAGACATTCTTACATTATTTCATCATATTTACGATCACCATTGGTCATCAGTGCGACCAATGAAAATTGACGATTTTTCTATCGTTTCGAAAATGATAATTTCTTAAAAACTAAATAATTCCATATTATTTTCTTTTTTATTAATTTAATAAAGTGGTTATACTTATGAGTGTCAATCTTTCAATTATAAAGCGTTTACCCAATAATAAATAATTGCTAGTTCATAATATTCGAGTCGATTCGTTTTAGGAATATATTTCCTGCCTCTACATTCAATCAGTTTTTATTTCAGACTCAGCATGCTTTTTAGATGACATATCGACACATTTGTCTCTTAGTTTGTGAATATTAGATTGAAGTATATTCTACACATTTTAATGTCTAGATAATTTATTCTTTTTTGTTGTAATTTCTATAGTTGCAGATTATACTGTTCACGAAACTTACTATAAAATATGTTTGTATGCCGTATGCAGACATTTTAACATCTGCGTTTTCGGCTTAGTTTCTACAGTAGTCCAGTAAAAGCTACAGACTACGGTTTCGTGATATAAAACTACGGATAACATTGTTCTAGAAATACGATCTATCCGACTAGTCGTAATAGGAAGCAAACTTATTCTGATTAAGTGAGAATTCTATTGGCTAATCAAATAATTAATTATTTGTTTTGAAAATTATAAAATATGAGACGAAGAGAGTGAGTATAACAAAAAGTGCAGACGTTATTTTGTTCAGCACATCTTCTAAAGTTAAGAGGTGTTTGTTAATATTAAGAACTGAAAATGTCGCTATTTGGGTTATTTGCTATTCCGATAAGCTAATGAAATATTTCATTGTAAGTATGTTGACCGTTTTCCGAATTCTGTTCGCAATTTACAATAACTGGTGTTCATATTATCAATTGAGCGCAGAGCTTGTGTACAAACAGCAGATAGACAGAGCACTACCAGTTTCGAGCTATTCAGCTCTCATCAGGTGCCCTAGTCTCCCTACTGACGACTGGATTGCAAGTAGTGCTTATTTAAACCACCAAATAAATCGTCAAAAAACAATTTACACAGCAACGAGGTAGTATCCGAAGCCGAAAATATAAGGTTTAGTAGCATTTTATATAATAATAGTTCGTAAAAATTTACACTAAGTTAATTTCAGAAGACAACGGCAATTTGAGATGCAAAATACAGATTAATGTTTTTTATTTGACCTCTGCGTATGGTTACTATTCAACAGTCCTGAATCATTTTGATGACAAATTTACTGACATTTTTCGTACCAATTTGCAATCATATCAAATCAGGTTGTTGCATAGTTCAACAAAGTTATACTATAAATTGATTTATAATAGTTACATTGAACAGGCTACCATTTCTATAACATGCATTGAAACAGTCTGTGACATTGAATGCTTGAATTCATGGAAGCTTCATTTGTTTTGTAGACGTTATCTGCCAGCGCATCACAACAATTGGGGACCTTTAACTGACCTTCCTGATTGGACGTATACAGGTACGTCAGTACGGGTACCACATGACCAACAAATATTGCTCCTCTATAGCTTGAGTGAATTACCGCTGACAGACAAACCTCTCATTGGAGTGGTTCCCATCCTAAATATAGCAGAAAAAAGAGTTGACGTTAAGAAAGCTATGTTATATTGTCATTAATTTATATTTAAGTGTATAATAGGAATACCGTATATTGTATACATTTTCAAAATTTGTAAAGATATACAGAACTGTAGAACTCTGCTGCACTACATTATAAGTTTAATAATATTAATTATTTTAATACCTACCTTATGTTATATCATTTCTTGCAAAACCTGCCTTTATAACGGTTTACATGCATTTATAGTGAATAGAATTTATTATTAAATAGATAAGAACATAAAACAGTGATGCCATAACACCCACCTTAATGAATAGCAGAAGTGCTTTTATATTGACGTTTCTTTGTAGCTGCGTTTTACTGTGTATAATATGTTTGAAAGTGAGATAGTTTACAACTGTAAAAATTCATAAAATTACTTTAATATACCGCGAACTGACATTTCTCTTTTAACCAATCACGGAAAAGAAATATTTGAATGTATTTTATTTTGTCCAATTATAAATAATGATTATAAAATTCGCTTTTTATCGACGAATAAATGGCAACTTTTTTTAATGCTTTGTTATAAATAATGTATATCATCGTTTATAATGAGTTCGTCTAGGAGTCTGTTTTACCTCGCAACAATTCCAAACTATACCATCTAATAAACAATTAATTATACTATGTTTTCAAAATCGGCTGATGATGCTAATGGGTTAACCATGTGTAACACAAAACTTATTCCACTAATTAATTTATTATCCTAATCTATTGACCATATTTGTAAAAAAAACTATCGATCGCCGTTTTCACATCAATGACATCATTATTTGTCATTACAGTCACTAATTTGTCTTGTTATATATTTATTATTTGAACTCTCTCTGTCTGATGATAAGATCTTGCGATACCAGTCGCTTTTATATGGTAAATTAAATGTTTGCAATAACAACGTGTTTATAATCGGACAAAAGGGGCTTTTCTTTTCACCACAGTTATGTTTGAGAATTTTTTATTTGAAAATATCACCAGATTTTATAATAGTTTTATTAATTTGGTTTTTACACATATAAATTATGTTTTATCTGCCAGTTCAACAAAGAAATAATATTTTTATATAGATTTTGAGACTAATGACGTCATAATGTTGAAATCTTTGAAATAAATTTATGAACATTTCACAAAAATATTTTTAATGAGTATTAGAATCAGATGATAATATACGTGATATAATTTAATTTATCTATAGACATTTTTGATACTGTTAACTTGAGTCCGAGAGGGGGGGGGGGGGGGGTGTGGGGGTGGAAAAATGACACCCCCAACATTATAATATGCAGTTTAAAATTGTCCATAAATCTGGTATATTATTTTGTTGTTTTTAAAGTTTATTTAAAATATATAATTCCTTTTTTAATCAGACGCTTAGTTAGCTATTTATTTAGCGAATGGATTTGACATTTATAAAACCTTATATATTGGAGAATTTTAGTGAAAAATAAACAGTTTTCAGTATAATGTTGATCATTAGTTATCATTAAGCGCCAAAAATAAATTAGCAGAACGGATGTAAGTGATCAATGAAAGCTTCAGTTTTACTGTTTAAATACTTTTCGATATTGACAACATTTTTAGAATGTTTAAAATTGATATTTTAGCTTATTTCGAGTCAGGTATTACGTCATCAGGTTCCCGAGAATATTCTACGGAAACATTTATATATTATTAGAAACAGCATAAAGTATTAGACTGAAAGTTTTAGAATGATATCCTTAATAGATATTGATTAGTAAACGATCGAACATCATTGAGTAATCTTGCCCCACCCCCCTCTTGGTCTTACTAGTGTCGAAAATTGACCAATCTAATAGCTAGATTCTTTCCACAGGACGTAAAATGTGTAAAATGTTTACTAATGTATATTGATATTATATTCAACAGTTACAATTTCATTTTGATAATAGTGTAAACACTTGTTAATTAATACACGGCCTAATTAATACATTAAATAATTAAAACCATTGGTTTTGACATATTTTCGCATTTATATATTTAGCTAATGCATTCTTCAATAGTTGAAGAGTTGTTGCTTGTACAGTTAACACAACTTTGCCTGGGGCAATTGATGTATTAATTAGCGGTTGTTTACTGTATTGTTTTCTTTAGACACAATAAATCGTACTATTTTGTCCGATCCCTTAAAGTCCGTTAAAACAGATTCCTCCAAATTCATATATTATCACATTGTGCGTAATGTTCCCTCTATGATCCTTCCACCCAACGATTCTTCACATAGATGATCGTCCTACCCCCTTCACATCACTTGGCCAGAGAAGACGCGCTCTTAAAAATATTCAGTTTGCTGTAAGTTGACCGCAAGAAATCCTGTTTGAAAATATTATGTATCTTTTTATTTTCACCATAGACAAAGCAACAGTGGACACAGTGGGAAAGTAATTTGGTGTGACTATCAGGACATGTGTGTGACTACCTGGACATATGTATGACTATCTGGACATATGTGTGACTATCTTGACATATGTGTGACTATCTGGACATATGTATGACTATCTGGACATATGTATGACTATCTGAACATATGTATGACTATCTGAACATATGTATGACTATCTGGACATATGTATGACTATCTGGACATATGTGTGACTACCTTGACATATGTGTGACTATCTGGACATGTGTGTGACTATCTGGACATATGTATGACTATTTGGACATATGTATGACTATCTGGACATATGTATGACTATCTGGACATATGTGTGACTATCTGGACATATGTATGACT
>JAUZND010007420.1:17536-30733 GCA_034780555.1 Coelogynopora nodosa | reverse complement strand
TGAGTAAATATGTGTCGTCGGCATATTTGATGAACTGGTTATCAGCGTAGACTGGTTTTAAGTCGGAGGCCACAACTTAATAGCCAGTTGTATATTTTATCTTCTATTTGGGGGACTAATAATTTTTGGGATATTTTTGCGTGTCTCACCGTGTCGAATGCTTTCGAAAAGTCAAGGGTAATAACACGGACATAGTCGTTGGTTCTTAAAAGTTCGGTTATAGCTGTAGTTAGTGCGATGAATGCTGCGGTCGTACTGCCTGTTGTTCTGAAGGCGTATTGATCTTTATAATCTTTTTGGCCTTAAATTAGAGGTTGAATGAATTTGCTGGCAATTAGCTTTTCTGTCATTCTGGAAAGGACGGCAGTAATACTTTTGGGTCTGTTGTCAGCGGGTGTAGTAGCGTTTGGGATTTTAGCTATTGGTATGATGTTTGCAGATTTTCATTGTGTAGGTGTTTTACCCTCTTCTATGGATGAGTATATGAGAGCTGTGATAGCATAGGCCAAGTGGTCTGCGCAGGTTTTCAGAAACCAGGACGGATTTCATCAGGTCTACATGCTGTATTTTTAAGTCTCTTAAGTTCTTTGTGGATTTCGTCAACATTGAAGGATGGCGATGAGTTGTAGACGGTTGTAAGCTTTATTGGTTTACAATAGGCCTTGTCCGTAGATGTTTTGGCGTAATGATTATTAAGTTCACCGGATGCCACTGTTGTTGGATTATCCTTTAATGTTTTGCCACCGAATTCTTTTTTGCTTTCCATAAGCCCCCGGGTTTTGTGTTAACTTCTTTGAGTCGTTTAAAGTTGTTGTTTGCTATTATAAGCTTTTTGTGTTTGACCTTTTTTCATGTAGTTGTTTTTCCTCCTGAGTAGTATTTTTATATAAGGGGTGACAAATGGTGGGTCGGTTGAGGTACACGTTATGGCTTTCACTGGGCAGAAGGTATTGAGTACTTTGTGAAGTTGGTTGTACAAATTGGTGCATTCATCTTCCAATAGGTGAGTTTGGATAAAACTGGGTGGTGTTCTAGTAAGATTCTTTTATAGCCTATAGATATTTTTGGGTTTTCTTTCGCGGACAAAGTGAACACGGTGCTCTTTGTTGATGGCCAGCTTTGGTCCTCCAGAATAAGCTATTATATGCCTTGATGGTCAGTTTTGATTGTTGGCTTAACAACTGTTATATGTTCGTAAGTTGTGCCTAGGATATAGATACGGTCGATTTTGTTGTTCCCTCTCGTGGGTTTTTGGACGATTTCTCTCATGCTTGTGTACTCGGTGATCTTTTCGTATTTCTAGTCAATATTAATATATACTTAAATATTAAGATAATTAGTTATTTTGTATAAAATTAAGATAGGTAACTGATTGTAAATATCAAAAGGTATCACCTTATTATTTTTTTATTAAAATGATGAAATATCAACTTTTAACAAAACACGACCAATTATTTATGACATTATTAACAATAATGATAAAATGACTACTAAAAATAATAGCGTAACAAGTTATTTCAGTTTCAAATAAACTGAGTAATTTAAATAAACAAATGAAAAATAAATAATAAATTAAGTTTTATAAAATTAATTCAAAAAGTATAGTATATTATTGCCATTCACTGTTGTCATACACTGTTGTTTTAGATGTTTTATATTTACAGTTGTTTGATTGTATACATATTCGTTTTTTTAAAAACAAATCTATAATAACAAGGTAAGAAATGTAATATCGGCAATATCAAACGATATACAACTAAATGAAATAATAAAAATGCCACAACAATTTTATATTACCCAAGATGTATTGATTTACAGCCTTCTGAAATCATCAGCGTAATATAGTTTGATTAATGTAATATTGATTAATGCATGTATAATAAAAATAATATTTAGTCACTACAATCGTTACAATTAAGTTACAATCAAATGAATTTAACAAGATAAAATAAAATTCCTAATCTGCAATTAACTGAAATTTAAAAGGAAAGTTTATGCTACATAATTGCAAACAACCAGTATGTAAGAGAAGCTAATTTCTTCCTTTTGACCATCGGGTACGGACACCCGTACGGGCCATTCATACTCTTAAATGACCTTTAATTACATTGGGTTCGCCGAGACGACACGCAACGTAGCGAAATTTGATGTACATGTTTATTCTTTTTCTGAAGCACCGCATAACGAAATCTATATTTTAATACAAACAAGCTAAGTCAAGCTATTACAAGCTATTATTATCCGTAAATATGTTGAAATGTGTCGCTTTGCCTCACGTATGAGTTTTTATTATTAAAAATTTGAAGGTCAATACACAATTTTACACAAAATTTAAATTAAAACAATTAAAGATATTTTAATTAAATTAAACTTCCACTATTGTAATGAAATGTTTTGTTGATTGAATTAAAAAGGTAGTATTTTACTCAAATTTACAGTTTTACCTTTGAATAAAAAATTATTGTTAATTATATATGTTCAGTAAGTGTATATAATTAATCCTATTATTCAATTTATAAACCTCATCGAGATATTATTGCTTTCAACAACTTATTATTTTATTGATTGCATCAAATTATTAAAGGAGAAAACTTTTTTTCTTCAAAAAGTTAAATACTTTTTTCTTCTGCGATTATTTATTATAAATATATTTGTATGTATGTTTTTATGTATTGTATAAATATTTAAAAAAAATATGCATACATATTTATAATGAATTATTTCTTAGGATTATATTAGAATTTGGAAAAAAACAATACCCATTTTTTGGTAAATTCAAGTCATACTTGAGTGAATATATAGTTTTATATCATAAACAGATTTCTATAAAAGATAATTAAAAGTAAGTCCAGACATATTATTGATCCTATTTATGTAATTTTAAAAATATGGTAAATCTTACCACGCAGCCCGTGTTTGAAAACAATTTAAAATGAATAAGTTGAAAGGCTTTTGAGCTACATGTCTCCATTTAAATGTTTTGTATTTTTTGTATGCGTTATAGTAACAATTATGAAATTACTACTTTAATCAAAAGCCCATGAACTAGGTAAAGAATTACAGCTCTGCTGAAAAATTTAAAACACGGTCACACAATGATCATTATATCTAAAGAGTAACCAATAAATTAAAATTATTATTAAAATTAATATTAAAATTTAATAACAACAAAACAAAACTGTGTTAATAATTATACATTTTATGTTTAAATAAAGTTCCTAAATTGTATACCAACTCATGAATGCTGCTATACAAATAGTTAACAGTGTTTTGCAATTCCTATGATATGGAATCGAAAAAAAGTTTCGCTCACTTTATTCATGCGTGCATGCTTGATACTTTTTTAGTTACTGCCGATTTAACAACTCTTTATACTAATATTGAGAACTCTGAAGGTATACAACCAGCTTTATCTACTTATACTTTATAGTTGAACTATAATTATTTAATATGCTTACTGCGTTAAGACAAAAGTTTGTATAATGTTAATTACATTTTTATATATGATTTCTTTCAATATTAAATGCATGTATGCTTATATCATTTTTTAATTTCATTGCTTTATGAGAAATGTTATTTTCATGTATTACATTTGGTTACAACATAATAAAAAGCTATAGCCTCATTTATTAATTGGAAATGGTTCGATACGTCAGCTTGTATAAAATAGATAACATTTTAGAGTGAGCTACGAAACTATTAAATAGTTAAGTAACCGTATGTAGATGTTATCCGATTTCTCCCCTTTTATAATTGGATTATGAAAAATCTTTATTTTTTAATAACGTGAAAAGTGAACTACAATTTCTATACTAATAAATCACGTTTATGTTATGGGTTATATAACATATACATTTGCTATATAAATACATAATGGAACCGTGTTCTGTGAATATAAAATTGCTTCACTTCAATAAATAAATACTTACCAATTGTTTGTGTTAAAATTAATTAATATGTTATTAAGGATTAAAAACAATTTAAGGATTAAATGTATTATTTTAAACTCCTTTTAAAATACTCCTAAGATATTCAACTAAAACAAATCCTACATAAAAAGAAATGATAATCATGACTAAAATTAAAATTAAAATAACATTCAGTAGAAAACAATTAAAAGTGCTAAGAAATTTGTTAACGTTATTGAGTGACTTTCCATGTTTTGAGTTTTGTGAATTATATCCTTTACATTTTCGCTAATAAAAACAGTTACTAACAATTGTAAATTATATTTGTAATCATTCTTTTCTGGTTAAACATATCATTTTAAGTTATATTGTATTAATTTAATTTAGAATACATTACATTATATTATTATTTTTTTATTATTTACATTGCATTACTTTACTGTGAATATTTTTATCGGCATTATTTCAAATAATTGTATTTTAGCGATCAACGATAAATAATTGCAAAATATATTAACCTATTTTTCACATTTTACTGAGATCAGATTTTTCCTGAAACCGATATAATTATGTTAATCAGTCCACCAAACACATACTTGTATACCCATTCGCCTGATAACATGACGAAGAGTGTGGAAGTAAATGCTGGTCTCGATGTTGATTTTCAATTTTGTTTTAACTACTTGAAGTTATATTTTTGCTACCAAATGTGGAACGATAAATCAACACAACCAGAGGTATAGGTATAGTATAGGTACACGATAAATTAAAGGATTGCAGATATACATAAAATATTATTTTCAGGTTAGCAGAGATAATTCAGCACACAGCCAATAAGGGCTTTCTCTCTAGCTTGGAATGTATTGGACGGAGGAAAGAAGGCTTCGTTCTCCTTTCCGATTTTAGGAAGAAAGTTCAGGCGTGTCGAGCCATATGTCACATTCATTCAATTGAAAATACAGATCAGAAACAGGCTGAGGAGGTAAGCTGAACATCAGTTTATTATATGATCATTCAGTTTTAGTTTCATGTTTTTACTGTTGTGAATAGCAATTGATTAGTACGGGTATTGCATTATAAACGATACAGTAAAACAGTTTAGTACATAAATATAATATTTTCCAATTTCACACAGCTAAATAAATTTTATACATGGTTGTTTTATATTAGTATTAAATATATTGTTCAAATTGTGAGATATAATATAATTTCGTTAATAAACATTTTAAGTATATGAAAAATGTCACTCTTACAAACTTTAAATAAAATAATCTTACAAAATGCGCTAAAAATAGTATAAATGTAATTATAACCACTACACTTGTGAAAAAATCATCTATCGTTAAATAAGAACTAAATCACCAGACATCTTTAATTTAAAAAATAATAACCTTTTTCATAGTCCAATAAATAAAATTAATGAGCATTTAATGCAAAAAAGCAGAATTAGTATAGAAATCAACTTTACTAGCTTGAAATGTACCTTTAGCGATACTGTATTTTTCAAAATCATATTGAAATCTTCTATACCAAATTGATTAAATTTAACGTTCGTCTATTCGTCTATCAAATCTAACAAACGTGCATTTTTTAACTGCAAATGTCGTAAGTTGGCGTAAGTCAAATCAACAATTGATATTCCAAATATTTCAAACATTTCAAGAGTGGACGTAGATCAGTTGAAAAAGTAGACGGCGCGGCGTCAACACAAATTCGGAATGGTTACTTTTCGTAAATGCAATACAATGAAAATATAAACTGAGGATTCTCAAAACATTATTCTTGTACACTAATTTATTACAATGATATAACTGTGTAAATGTTTGTGCTCATATAAGATGATGTATTTTATTCCATGTATACAAATTATTATATTTTATATGAATATTAATATTAATTAATTACACCTTTTCAAATATCTTATATATACTTTTATAATATAATATGAACGTTCGTATACTATTAATTCGCATTTAATAATATCCTGGGAGTAAAATTAATTAATGCAATAATGATAAAAGTGTTAAATAATTAACATTAAATGAAGAAAAATATCATATTATGGTCAATTTCTATATTTTAATGCTTTCTGTCGGATTTGTTTTGACGGCGCCAACATTTAATTTGACCTATATCACGTCTACTTCATGCCATCTATTCCCTATTTGGAATTGATTGCTTTTTATAAAATTATTTTAAAATTAATTAACGTCCACATCATATCTGGAGAACTACAGATTATCGGTTATTATCTGCAGCCTTATTACCAGACCTTTTCTTTCTATCGAAATTTCTTGCTATTATTTTCACTTACAATTCAAACTTTATACAATTATTGCTATATAACTCGATAAATGATGTATCTTCTAAATCACCGCAAAGTAGTCATAAGTGTTAGTAATCTATTATTTACCAGAAAAAAGAAGACATAAACATGGTATCTTAAATATGAGAAAATATCGCCTCTTAACCCTCTTTACTAAACTCGAATAGGTATAAAGCGTAATTATATACATATATAAACATGCCAATGACATGATCGTAGCTGTGTGTCGTATAAAACATCTCTCTGTGAAGTCATATATAAATTATGACTGATTTTTTTACATAATATATAATATAAGGTACAAGATAAAGTATAATATAAGAACTATGTATGATTTATATACAAATATAGTATTGTATATGAATAAATAGAGAAACTACTTAAATGAAAAAAAAGTTTTTGATAAAATTTGTTATCCTAAATCGAGCATATTTGTAAATATATATTAAAATTTATAAGAATTTGGTGAAGAGTGAAAAAAAGATACCATTATTTACAAGTTTATGTAGTAATACATACGTACATATATTTCTGCGAATACTAAAATACTATCAACTACATATTTTATACTCAAGTACCCTTCCAGTGTTAATTCTATAGTTTCTTTATAATTTGGGATTCTTGTTTAACAACTACATATCTAGACATTTAGCTCATATATTCAAAAAGCATAATATTGTATTATTAAATATTTCCAAATACTTTGTAGTTTTGCTAGACACACAAATCAACAAACTAGTTCTTCTGCAGCCGGCGTGTTTATGGGTATTTCCTTCACTAATATAGATTATGAATAGAAACAGTAACCAACACTTTTGACCTTTAATTACTTTGTCTTACGTAGTATTACGAATTTACGAGACAAAAGATGCTAAAGGAATAATAATTAATTACAAATTGACAAGCGATGCTGTGTTGGGTCGCTGGTTCGATTCCTACTCTATACAGATTAGGGGCAATACTTATAGGCACATTCAGTCTTCAAATAGATTAATCTGTCGATTACTGTGATCGCTATAATTTCATTGATTGTGAATTATATTGAAAAAATTTAAATAAAAGTATGTCTAACAAATTAATTTTTTATCACAAAATCAATTTAACAGTTAACATGGTATAAAGGCGTTTCTCATGATAAATGTATTAAAGGTAATACATATAGGGATCTAAACAGTATGTTTTAATATAAAAAGTAATATCATTATTACTATTACATTATTAACTTATGTGTTATTACTTATTAATGAATAAATACAACATACAAAAATATTCATTATTACTTAATATACGATATGGTATATTGATTACTATCTTGTTTCGAATTATTCGTTGTTAATTACACGTTAAAAAAAGAAAATGTTATGATATATATAATATGTTGTCCTATAGAAATGTAATCACTTGCAGCTGGATTCGACAATACGAAAACTTGAATTGAAAGATGATCATACACATTTACTGTAAATTTAAAATGAATAATGTTTTAATATTAAACAATTTATTAATTGCTTAAAATTGTATTAACTCTTAAAGTAATCGAAATTAGTTCTAAATGGACTATTTTTGTTTAAACATACTACCTGTCTAGCAAATAAAAAAGTTGTAATGAAAGCACAAATCAATAAATGAATATGAAATTATAAAAAAAGTGTTTATCTTTCAAATCAGTTCTTGTCGTCAAACATGTATATAAATGGAATCATTTTGTTGAAAGCTCCATGTATTCCATGATTACATTATAACCGAAAGGCGCATTATTACCACCTGCAATTTGGAAAATGTATTCATGCCATTTGCTTCCTTGATTGACTGTTAATGTATTCTAAATAATGCGCAGGGCTTGTTGTGAAAGAAAACTGTGAGCTGATATCTAACACTATCTATAAACAAATACGTGTCTATTGAAGTAGGAAGATTTCAATATAAAAAATTGATTTTTCATTTAGAAAGAGTAAAGAAAAATTAAAACTGAACATTTATTTGAAATTAAAGAATTGGTTGGATTCTCTCAACATTTTATAAAAATGGTTTTGAGTGCGTCTTAATTTGGTATTAATTTGTAATAATATTGCTTTAGAAGAATTTGCTTAGCGTTGAATTTCGATAGCAGTAAAATTGTATCTAATTTAAAATATCTAAAATAGCATATTAATAGCATATAATTTTAACTTATACTTTAACAAAACTGTTATGATTATTATATTCAAATATATGTATGCATCATTCAATATAAATAAAATATAAAAATAACGACAATTATTGAAATATTATTTAAATGAAACAACAAATACGTAATATGAAATTAATCAGAAAGAATAGGTAAAATGTTTGCGAGGAATCTGCTTTTTGAAATGAATAAATACTAACATTAATATAAATATATGTTATACAAATAAAGTCCATTTATTAATAATTAAAATGACTGACGATACAACTGTTTCTGTGAGTAAATATAACTAAGTAATTGTGAAGTGAATTTTCAGGTATTAGTGTGAACTCCAACAACCTGGGATAGTTTTAGTGTTAACAACTTGTGGTATTACCGGGTTTACTTAAGTAAGGCGTTTTAATTTTAAGAATTTATGATGTAAATTTCATATTCTTAACACCTAACCTCTTAAAGATAAAACTTAGTCTGACTTTACCGGTAGACGTTTATAATACAAAATGAAGAATTTTCTTTCTGGGTTTTTAGTAAATTATTAAATTTCTTTCCGTTTATATAGTCTCTGAGGTGTTCTGTATATCTAACATTTATATTCCATAATATGTATAATGTACAACAACAAATGATGTATCATTTCACTTTTGAAAAGTCGGTGTGTTCCTTTTTAAAACGTTATCTGGTTTTGGGTGCTATTTCTTTTTTGAAGTGTTATTAACTAGGTCAAGTGTTATTTTCTTTTTAAAAACTAACTTTAAAGAATGGGTTTGATAATATTGAATGATAGCATATGTTTTTTATTTTCGTATTCATGTTTTTATTGCAAATAAATTTTTAAAATTCTTCATTTTTATTAAAATAACTAATGATATAAAATTAACAAACAATACGTTTAATTAAAAAAGATAATTTAGATAGAATTAATTCAACAAAAACAAAATGTGTTGAAATTGATTATGTGATAACCTGGTTATATGATTACATATTTGATATTTTGTTAATTGTTTACCATATTAGATTAATATAATCTAGTTTCTTTTAGAATTGAATCATTTTAATTAAAGTAATGTTCAAGATTTTAAAATTACTTACATAATAGACGTCCAAGCGATTCTGTGTGCACCAATCATCGTATTGAAGTATAAATCAAATTATTGCCCACTTATTTGTACCAAGTAAGCCAAAATTGAGATCTTTTTAAACAATATGTATAAATTATTGTTATTAACTTCAATAATGTGCTCCATTTACGTTATTTCTCTTATTCTCCTATTTAAAAATATAAAAAATTAGTTTATTTTTAAAGTAAATTGAACAATTCATGTTCCCAAAATATAGAGGTTTTTAATCATGCATTATTATTGACACCTCTACATTTTTCGGTTTATTAATCAATTGCATTAATTGTATTTTCTAACGAACTGTAGGTATATGTGCGTCGTTGTCTCTCATTGCTAGAAAGTGACGACGAAATTCGATAAAAAGTTATTTACATTTTTTTAAATGTAATACGGAATTTGGTGATTATTAAAACACTACAAGAGAATATGCTGAATTGTGTTGAACAAGTCGATTATGAATTAAGTAAGGCATTTTGGTTGATTGGCTGATTTTACAAAAATCCTGTACTGTTAGTGTTAATCTATACGCGAATATATTGAAGAAAAAGCGATGGTACTGAATCGTGTATAATCATTATATATTGAAACATGAGTTGTTAGACATTAAATTGATTTCATTCTAAAACTTCTGAAATAGAATAGAATTTGTCCCAAATGCAGCGAGGTTCATTTATGTTCGTACTGAAGACATTTTTATAATATTGCTATTGACTATGTTTTTTAAACACACTTGTTTTGAGCACTTGCTTTCAGCACTTGTTTTGAATACATGTTAAGTACAAATTTTGATAATCATACCCTAGAATCCCATGTATCATTGTCAAAAATGTATTATTTATATAATGTTTTTAGAATAGGATTTATCTAATACAATTCAAATTATTTAGAAATACTTATCCAGAAATAAGACCATGTTTTAACGTAGGTCTATATTAGACATACTGAGCTATTTATGCAACATTGGGGAAGCGCAATCCTCATATTGCTTCGATCACAAATTTTTTACATTTTTCTATGTAACAATTGTAACTTTTTATTTAATTTTTGCTATAATAAACATTGCTTAATTTTTTTTAATAGATTTATGTAAAATGTGTCGCAGAATTTACACTAATAAATTGAGTCAGCTCTCAGCTCCATTATTGCAGTAAGAACAATTAATCATTTTTTTGAATTTCTTAATTACTTTGGTAGAAGGAAAATTCAGTTATCAAATAATAAAGAAATGGAACGTCGGCAACATACACGAAATATTTGAAAATATGTTAAAAAGTTGTCAAACGATTGCATAAACCTGTTTTTATATTTTAAAACATACGTAATATATAATAATAATAACCACGATTAGTTATTAATGAATAAAATCATTCTGACGTTTAAAAACACCAAATTCTGTTCTAACTAAATGACAATGTTCTATCTTGGCAATCGAATCATATTTTGTATTTATACTCACTAAACGGTATATATATACTCTGAACGGTATTTATATTCACTAAACGGTGTACAATAGTTTAAAATGAATAAATAAGTGATCAACTTTAAATATAAACTGAGTTTTCCAATTGAGTATAAAGTCAGTGACATTGTGAATGTTTGGAATATAATAGAAAAATAAATGTATTCCTTACATTATTAAATTAAACATGTAAATTACTTAAAAGCCATAAATTCATTGGTCGAGATTAAATAAATCCATTGTGTTAAACTTAATAAATCCATTGTATGAAACTTAATAAATCCATTGTATGAAACTTAATAAATCCATTGTATGAAACTTAATAAATCCATTGTATAAATATAAAGCTTAATAAATATATTGTGTGAAACTTAATAAATCCGTTGTATAAGTATATAGCTTAATAAATCCATTGTGTAAAACTTTATAAATCCATTGTATAAAACTTAATAAATCCATTGTAAGAAACTTAATAAATCCTTTGTATGAAACTTAATTAATCCTTATTGTGAAACTTAATAAATCCAATGTTTGAAACTTAATAAATAATTAATTTGTAACAATACAAATAATAACAAATAATTGCGGCACTTTAATTTGACTGTTCTACATTCCACGAAATTACTTGCAAAATGTTATATTATGTATGAAAACACACAACACTAAAAATAGAATTGCAAGATTAATATAATCATTGAAAATAATTTTTGATCTATTTATATAAAAAATATATATTAGACATTATAATATTGTCACTTTTGTTAATTTTCTGTTGTGAGTAATCAGGCATATATAAGGTATCAATCAACCTTAACTATATAGACATATCATAATCAAATCGCTTAATATGATGGATGGATTGGGTTTTTTTAAATACGGGAGACAACCTTTGATTTTGGTTGAATAGGAATGGCGCAAACCAGCCTTTGATCATTTAAGTTAAATTAATGGACGAATTATATAATTGTTTCACATTTATATTCCAAATCTAAATCTAATAATGGTTAACGTATTTGTTTAATTATAAAAATATATGAAATTTACTATATTAATATAATATATAATATGTATATATATAATTATGTGTATAATTTCAACTAATTAGCACACATTTTAATCACAATGCGTGTTACTTTAAACAACGATAGTACCAATCAATAAATTAAGCATACGTGGGTATATTATCTCAATTGAAAATTTTATCTGTCAAAAAATTATTTTATCACATTTTTAATTAGACAACAACATCTTTCTGGTCATTTTCGACAAATTATATTTACTCACTACGTCAAAATTTGTCAACTTTCAATACGTTCAAATACGTCCTGTACGGCTAAGTGAAATAGTTATAATATCGTTTAAGATGAGGGTGGTGGGTGTTGTGGGGGGTTGTGGGGTGAGAGGGGTGTGCTAGGGGGGTTGGTGGCAGTGGACGTAAAAATGATTTATATGAAATTTAAATACAAATGTCATATAAAAGTTATCAATATTTAAACACTCTTAAACAAAATTGATCGTGCAGCATAATTTAGATGATTTACATTTTTTAAGAGCACAATTTAAAAAAATGTATCTATTTTTTTATCATATGTAATATGCACCATAGCTTTTTCGTTATATCATATGTATTATAATAATATAATTATATTACATAATACATAATACATAATATGGTTAATATTATATGTAACATATTGTGTTTGACTCATTAACAAATGGTATTGAAAAATACACATTTAGTTAATTTTTATTGATCATATATATTATAAACTATTTTTATAAACATTCCAAACATTTAAAACATTCCAAATATTTATTATGTTTGAAAATACTATGAATTAATAAATAACGTTGACATATTTCATAAAAAAATATACTAAATTTGTTTGAAAGATAGTTTTTAAAATTGTTATCAATGCTAAACTGTTCCTTTGCTTATATCCTCACTGCCTTTTCCCACTCTGTAACTCTCACTCTCACTCTGTACCGATTTCGATATTATATGACTTCGATATTATATGACTTTGATATTATATGACTTCGATAATATATGACTTCGATATTATATGACTTTGATATTATATGACTTTGATATTATATGACTTCGATATTATATTACTTCGATGTTATATGACTTCGATATTATATGACTTCGATATTATATGACTTCGATATTATATGACTTCGATATTATATGACTTCGATATTATATGACTTCG